>VZTG01004578.1:997746-1182395 GCA_013397845.1 Melanocharis versteri | reverse complement strand
GGCGGCCCCGCGCAGGCCGGCCGGGGCTCACGGACTCTGCCCTCTGGCGCGGCGCCACCGCGGTGTCCGGCCCGCGGCTCGGGAGGGCAGCGACCTTACAGAGCCCCAGCGTGAAAGGCTGCGTGTGGGAGGAAAAGAAAATTACTACCCTGAGTTGTGCATTTGCCGAGAAAAACATTTGTTTAACTGTTCGCTGGGCCTAAAAACAGTAAGATATTAGCACATTGTTGAATGACGTATAAAGTGATACTTCTAAGATGCCAAAGCAATGTATTCATTGCCTTCCGCTTATAAAAATCATTGTCAATGAATTAGCAAATGTTTCAGTTCTTGAGTATCCTCAGTCATGTCATCTACTGTTTCCAACATAACTTTGATACCACACTTGAGAAACTAATTAGATTTACTGAAATGGCTGTTTTGTTACTGGGGCATGTGAAAAAGCCTTTGGACCTATAAAAAGTCTTCATGGTTTTATGGGTCCTTATCCTTTGAGAATCTTGTCTGCAGTTGGCAAAGATGGGTGCAGTTGTTAATGCAGTAAAGAGCACAAGAAAGAGCATGTTTGTGGTTGCAGGTTTTGACATATTTTGGAAATGTTTTTCTTCCCTATTAGATAATAACTAGGAAGGAAAATGCATAGATAGAAAGATGTCTTACATTAAAACTATATTTCCCTTTTGCTCATGTTCTTGGTTCTCTAATATCTGAATATCTTCCCTTTTGTGGAGTTTTTGCTTTTGAGTTCTTCTAGTTGTACATCATGTCTAGAGAATACCTCAAATAATCTATAGTCTTTTGGGAAGTAATTAACGTGTATGCCCTGCAGTGGTTTTGTGTGTACCATAAAGAACACTTGAAGGTGAAAAGTATCCTGGTCGTTTTAATGTTGGGATGTGCCAATGTAATGGTACTTAATACAGAGAAAAATCATTATTTAACTTTT
The DNA here is from genome assembly GCA_013397845.1 of Melanocharis versteri. Classification (NCBI taxonomy): domain Eukaryota; kingdom Metazoa; phylum Chordata; class Aves; order Passeriformes; family Melanocharitidae; genus Melanocharis; species Melanocharis versteri. Next base: position 1,181,449 of record VZTG01004578.1, on the reverse strand, counting down.
CTCTGCATACAGGTTCATAACATTAGGTAGTATACAAGAGCATAATGAAAATACATACTGCTGTTTAGCATGAGAAGGAAGGGTAAAAATAGTCAAACAAGTTGCATGTAGTTTTGTTCATTTTTCATTTCCAAGTTTCATATTTACCTTTATATTATTATTATTAAGGGGAAGTGTCCTGAAGATGGATGGGATGAAAGCACCATTGAATTGTTTCTTCATGAACTTGCTATAATGGATAGCAATAACTTCCTGGGCAACTGTGGCGTTGGTGAGAGGGAAGGAAGAGTGGTGTCAGGACTTGTTGCCCGAAGGCATTACAGGTACAAATTATTGACAGTTTGAATTATTCAGGTTTATTTTAATGCTTTTCAATGGCATCTTTTATTGTGGTTTTGTTTATCTAAGATGTTGATAGCATTTGAGGAAAATAATATAATGCAATAATAAATTCATACAGCTTTCTATATTAAATTTTCATTAATAACTCATTAGAAAGTCTTGAATGAACCAAAAATGTTTTGTCAGGATTCTGTCCTGTATGCTGAATTTGTAGAAGCTGAAGTTGTTGAGTTGTCCCCTGCAAGGGAAGCAGAGATCTCACTGTTTTAAAATAATCTATGCCTTTTATAACCAGGTGTAGCTTTTCATCTGTATATTATTAAAAACTACTGTACCTTGTAGTTGCACAATGTTGAGCATTGATAGTGAACAGCTATTAGTATTTTGTTGTATTTGTTAATAGCTTTGTAATGTGATTAGTTGATAGGCAGATGAAACCCCATCTGTAATAGATTTTAAATGAAGTAAGGAGATCTCTAAAGACCTAGAAAGCTCTAGAAAAGAGCTTTTATTAGCTTGTAGCCTTTCTGGCACTTAATGGGTGTGTTGGGTGCTATAATTTTAGAGGCTCTGCATTAATTTCCTTATGAACATACTTTTTTGTAAGTGTGTGTTGAGTTCTGTGCTGAGTACCTTGCTGTGATGTTTTATCCAACAGGAGTGAAACAAAGTGAAAGTTCCAGGATGTTTCTCCTTGAAAGATAAACACAAAAACATAGCAGAGGCCAGAAATTTAGTAAGCTTCAGCATATGGAGATTGAGTTACTTAGGCGTGATGGTTTTCTTAAGCCCTACAGTACCATGAAAAATCCATGGAGAAATCCAGTAATACATCAGCTTGGTTTTTTTAGTTTTGTGTACAGCTCTCTAGACTAGCATATGCATGGTAGAGGAGGATATCTGAGGAAGTTCTGCTTTTGGACAGTGCTGGAGAAAGCGTGCCTGGCTTCTGGCCAGAGGGAGCCTGAACTGGTGTTCAGCTGCTGTTGTTCCAATGCAGCTCTGTCACCTGGCATCTCGCTGCACCTGTGAGTGCCAGCAATAGCAAGGTGTCTTCCTCTCCACTTATTTCTGCAATAAGTTTTACAGGTGACTTTGGGATTGATGGAGGTAGCAGGAGATGGTTTTCAGGCTGTCTCTTTTAGCTTAATAAAGGGTCATTCTTAGGGAGGATTACTCCTTAGGAAGGAGCACATATGTGCACAAAAGTACTAGTATAAGACAGCTATTAAGAACATAGCAGGAATGAGGGAAGAAAATATTTTAGGTGGAGTGAGGATTATCTGTAAGTTTCAATTAATTATCAAGTGTTCGTTGATTTCAACTTACAACTTGAAACAGGAAAATAAATTTAAGCTGTGAAGCCATGCTCCAGGAAGTTCTGAATGCCATACACTCATTGGACTGCACTTTAGTCTGTTGCCAAGACAAAAACAGAATTAAAACCATAAGTAGATGTATACTGTTACTAGCTTATTTGAGCAGCTGCTGCATTTCAGTCATGGGTAAAGTTAGTGCCGTAAGCTTGTATTTTATAAATTACTTCAGGATCCTCCACTCCTGAACTAAATAATGTTCAATATTTATAAATGTAGTTTATAACCATAATTTGTAAGCAGAATGCAGAGAGACATGGTATTCCATGATAGATAACATTGAATAGCAAAATGATCGATTAAGTGAAGATGTATAAGATGGGCAAAGTGATGCATATATATGTGTATATATAGATATGTATCGCTTTGTGTATATTATTTACTTGCCTTATGGAGATGGAGCATCTGTCAAGGGAGTATCTATAATACCACTATGCCTATGCTACACTACACTGTAGGCAACTCATTTTTGTTTTCCTTGGTTGTGTGTTTGAACATGTCAGCATTTATAATGCTATTTTGACAAACATCAAGAAGTGCTGAGGTGCACTTAAAAGGAAACCTGCCAGATGCTATGGGTCTCCTCAAAGTTTTTACTTGCATGCAGGAAGATTGTTAATCTACTAACCCCAAAATTTCATACAAATATATGTAGTTTGTTAGAATGGAATTCATTGTGGCAGATATTGATGTTGCATTGGGTACAAAATTTTCCACAATTGTTTATTAACAGTTTATCAAATTAAATTCTCTTCAGTCAGCAAAAATTATGGCTTTGCAATGTGAAAAAACTTGATGTGTGTTTTCAACTTCTTTCGTTTAGATTGATCCATGGAATTGGAAGATCAGGTGATATTTCTGCCGTACAGCCTAAAGCTGCAGGCTCAAGCCTTTTGAACAAACTTACAAATTCAGTAGTTCTGGATGTTATAAAACTGGCTGGTAGGTGTAAATTTGAAAAATCTCACTTGTTTGTGAAGTTACGTCATGGGTTCTTCGTGTTAATTTCTAACTTGCTTTTTATGTGCAGGTGTCCGGACAGTGACCAGTTGCTTTGTGGTTCCTATGGCAACAGGCATGAGTCTAACTCTGTGTTTTTTAACATTGAGGCACAAGAGACCAAAGGCAAAATACATTATCTGGCCACGTATAGACCAGAAATCATGCTTTAAATCAATGATAACTGCAGGTGAGAAGGTAACTGATTGATTACACAGTGTGTGTTCATCTAACAGATACAAAACTTCCATCTATCAGAGTGATCGATTCATGTCCTTGCAGTAAGATACAAAAAAGGCCTAATGCATGGTAGTTCTGTTTTATTTCTGCACTCTTCTTTTCTAACATGTAATTAAAACATGCACGCTGTCTTCCTAATGCCTTGCAAAATGCGGGTGTTCGCAGTGGTACAGTGGTGTATAAAGTAGTCAAGTGAGGACACAGATGGAAGGAAGTTAGAGTTCACCCTCAGAGTAAGATGCCTAGTTTGCTGTCCTTAGAATTATGTAAAACCAAAGCTCATGGTTCAAATCTCTCTCTCTTAAATTTATGCAAAAACTTGTGTCCTAGGAATTGTGATCAGAAGGTAGCATTCTGTCTGATTTGCACAGTCTTTTCTGTTAGAATCTATTAAAACAACAGTAACATGAAGTGTTTTTCAAATGTATACTGGAACTAAACCCCCACAATTAGTCAGAGATTTGTTGAGTTACATTCATGTCTTGCTTTTTTTTGGTCAGGTTTTGAGCCTGTGGTGATAGAAAATGTATTAGAAGGTGATGAGCTACGGACAGACCTCAAAGCAGTGGAGGCTAAAATCAAGACTCTTGGTGCTGAAAATATTCTTTGTGTGCATTCTACAACATCTTGCTTTGCTCCAAGGGTACCTGATAGGTAAGCAGTTTTTGTAAGAAGTGTGTTGTTTGTTACTGTTAAAACAAACTTCCCCTCACCCCCCAACAACAACAACAAAACCCAACCAACCAACACCTCCATGTTTTGACCATCCATCTTCCTAAAATTGCTTCTGCCAACAATTAGTAAAGGTACTTTAATCCCCTTCCAGAAAAGTATATTAAAAAAGTGAGAATTACACAGAGGGTTTTTCTTCTGTCACATAAGTGAGGTTAATGATGCTCTCCTGTGGTGAAATTAATGTCATTTTGCTAGTGGTTTTCTTAAAATTTCATAGAAGTAGTAAAAGTAGACTCTCATAAAGACATAATCCAGGAAGTGTAGTTCCATAGCTAATGCCATGTTTTAATGTTACTGTTGCTTTTTCTACTCTTCTCCTTCAGCCTGTGATGAATTTTTTTAGGCTGTTAATATTAAAAAAAAAAAAAAAAAGCTACAGCTAAATTTAAAGTCTGCTTGAGTTACTCTTTCCTGTATTATACTGATGTTTATAAGGATAATTAAGATATACCAATAAAGGGAAACTCTTGGAAGCATCTGAGGCAGATGTGTTGTATGACTATAACATACAATTTGCCTTGCTGTACCTTGGTTTCACCATTTGCTGCATGATTGCATGATGATGCTACTTATAATTTGCAGCAGCTAAATCACCATTAAAACAAATTTAAAATGCATTGCATTCTTTCCTGGTATTAAATATCCATACACATAACTTCTGAAGTTGCTGCAAAGATGTCATTCAGGCTCTAGCTGAAGCTGAGATGAACACTGCAGTTGTAGAGGGGAAATAGAATATCTGACACATTCTTTCAACCTGTGCATTGGTTTTGAAGAGTTTCTCAATCTGAAGGTGATATGCTGGAGTACAGGTGCCTGAAGTACTTGGTATATGGAGTCATTTGTCCAAAATGACCATGATTGTCATTTGCAAAACCTGCTTTCTCTATTTGCTTGAGAAAATAAGTACCAAGAAGCAAATTCCTTAGGCTTTACAACTGAACAGGTGTTTTTTTGTGGGCTTGTTATGTAGTATGCTGAAATAGGAAATATTAATAAGATGAGCTTTTTAACATGGTTCTAAATGTAGTGTCTCAGTAATTCCACTTCATCTCTTTTCAATATATCACAGAATTGAAAAGACTTCTTTAGAGTTCCTCTGCAGTGTGTGCTTTTTTGTTAATTACTTCGTTATTTGGAAAAACTGGTTGACTATTCACAAGCATAGGAAAGAAATGTTATTGACTCTGAAATGTGGCAAGTAAAGATATATTTCACTCTCCTCTCCTACCTTAAAAATCCCCCAGTATTTATCATAAGTTAACCTAGTTGCTAGAGGGAAAGATGGGAGTTAAAACCATATAATTCCGTCAGAATACTATAAACATTGCTTGAAGTTGACTTGCAGATTTATTGGCTAACTTAAATCACAGCTATCAAAACTGAATAGTCTGTTTTATAGCTTGGGTAAATGAATCTTCTCCTTATCTGCTTCCTCTTTTTGACATGCTGCGATTGTTTTGTCCTCTACAACTAAGAGATGAATTATTAGGTAGTGGCACTATGTTATGATATACCACAGATAGAGGAAGATTTGAATGTACTTTCTGTTTAAAGGAAACTGTCGACTATTGAAGGCCATAACCTTCATCTTCCTATAGGAAGGAAAACCCTGACAGCATTTCTGGAGGGTGCAATTTTAAATATCTGCATTTGTAAGGCTTTATTTAGTTGTGGTGGTTGTGTTTCAAAATTTTAAGTAGTTTTATAGGTGCTGTACCTATGACTTTCCTTTGAAAGGCTTTCCTGTGGGAGTGATTCTCTAGTGTATGAACCCTCTTTCTCAGAGAGGCATCAGTTCTCAGACGGTATTTTACCTGCTGTTGCTGTGAGATGTTTCTAAAACTACTGTATTTAAGAGAACCAAAGGGAAAAAGTGTCCTTTTCAGTTGGTTTATGTACTTAGTAGAATTCTATATTTTTTTACTTTCAGTAGTAGAAAAAAAGAACAAAGCTTTCTTTTCATGAACTTTTACAAACAGGAGAGAAAGAAAGGAAGAATAAACTGGGAAATATTTCCCTATTTTTGACTATTAAGAACTTCAGTAGCCAACTTATGTTAATGCTTTATTTTTATGATATGATTAGTAGCACTTTCAGTGCTGCATTCTAGGCCTTGGAAGCAGATGCAGGTACACACAGATACTGTGTATCGTTTGCTTCCCCGGCAATACTAACACATTCTCTTCAAACTGTAGCACTCTCATTCTATATTGCAAAATGGATCTAACTGTGCAATAGAATATTTTTAGGAAAAAAGACTTTTCTGTTTTCAGTACTTGTAGAAGATAGGTTATTGCCCCTTTAATTTTCAGGAGGTGAGAAAGATGAACATACAGAGCTGTACACCCTCTGTGTTTCTAGTTTGGTGAAATTCTCTGCCTGCACTTGAAAAGAAGCCTGTAAGACAGAAACTATGTTCCTTTGAGTCTCTCTAGATGGTGAGGAGTGAGTCTGGTTAAGAACCAGCAGATCAGAAGGCAAAATCTTTGCCCTGCATATTGTTATGTTTCCTCAAGTATTCTGTTACTGAGGAGAAGCTGTGTGAGGAATGGCTGAGGTCGCTTGGTCTGTTCAGCCTGGAGGAGACTGACAAGAGACCTCATTGCAGTTACAGCAATGAGGTCTCGTGAGGGAAAAGGAGGGGCAGACACTGATCTCTTCTCTGTGGTCCCAGTGACAGGATCCAAGGGAACGGCCTGAAGTTGTGTCAGGGGAGGATTAGGTTGGATATCAGGAAAAGGTTCTTCACCCAAGGGGTGGTTGGGCACAGGAACAGGCTCCTCAGGGAAATGGGCACAGCACCAAACCTGACAGAGTTCAAGAAGCTTTTGGACAATGCATTTGGGCACATGGTGTTACTCTTGGAGGTTGTGCTGTGCAGGGCCAGGAGTTGGACCCAATGATCCTTGTCCCTTCCAACTCAGAATATTTTGTGATTCTGTGTTGATAAATGTGAAAAATTACTGGAAATGCAGCTCCTGACAAATATCTTGACTGTAGAAGATCAATATGTACGTTATATTACTGGTGTTTCCTAATCATAAAGTACTTTTGATTTTTTGAAGATAATATGGTGATGATGATTTCCTAAGGATTTATGTTTGGAAAATTTAATATGACACTTGCAGCAGAATTTTGCATTGCAGAACAGCATTAGACAATGTAATAGAAATAGAATGCAAAGGAATGTCACCTCTTAGAAAATGTTTTCATACTCTGTCACATTTTATATGTATGTCAGTAAATTACAGTGAGAGGCTGTACAGAAGGAGATAGAGTAAAAATGCATTGGAAGTAGAGTTTCCTGATTTTTTTTTTTAAAGGTAATATTACCTTTGTCATCATTTCAAATTATTTTATATTGCCTAATTTTTTCAAATAGATTCTATTTCTCAAATAGATTCAAAAGTTTGGGGAAAATCATGAGTAATTTTTTAAAAAATATAGCATGGTTGGAGTGCTTCAGAAAAGGGTACTGCATGTATGTATGTTTAAAATGGCAAAGGATCTTATTTAAAATGATCAGTGTGCTCACATAAATCTTAATTTGACTGATTTATCAATCCAGGTTGAACTCACTGTGATTTCAGAGGGTTCTAAAGGCAAGTAAAGAGTAAACAGCTGAACAAATTTTCAATTTGTTGATGTCCGTATTCAGACATTTTAAAGCTCTCCATTCCTTTTAAGAATTTCTTTTCTCTTAATCAGTTTATCTGAAACATGCAAGTGAGATTTCAGCCAAAGGACCAAAATACTAGTTCTTTGAAATAAACAGAAGCATGTAAACTTCCTGTTATAGGATGCTTTTGATTCCCAAGACACTCTTGAAACTACCATAGATTGTTTTCATGTTGAGTATTAGAGAAAAGAAAAAAAAGTGACTAGCTAAAGCTGTGTTAGTTAACATTAAAGTAACAAAAAAAAAAAAAAAGCTTATATCTAAGGCAGAATGGTTTGGGATATATTTGCTGGTGTCCAGACAAAACTTAAAGTGAAGCAAGAAAAATCTCAGACTAGACCAACAGTTTGCAATATATGTAAAAGCCAATAGAAATTTCATCTTAACTTTTATAGCTTAAGATGACAAATACTGCCTTGAGGTACTAATCAAAAAAGTTACTTTTCTCATTCTGACTTCCTTGTAAACCTTTAATTTCAGTCTTTTAATGGTCTGACTTGTAAGATGAGCTACAGTAATCAATGCTTCTCTAAATTACAATTTCATGCTCACAGGCTGGAGGAACTGGCTGTGATTTGTGCTAATTATGACATTCCACATATTGTCAACAATGCATATGGTGTTCAGTCGTCAAAGTGTATGCATCTTATCCAGCAGGTAGGAGCTGTGTATTTCCAATAAAATTTTTTAGCAAGTATAAGTAAATCTGTGATTGTAGACAACCTACCAAATTTTATCAGATGCTTCGTAGCTTTGAGAGTAATCCCATGCATGTCTGATATTTGAACAATTTTCTGAGAAAGCAAAACAGACAGAAATAGAATGTAAACATAATAGTTGATTCTATTATGTGCTTTTTATGTAACCCTAAATTTATTTAGCTTTAGTGTATGTTCATGTGTCTTTCATAATAATAGAAAAATGTGCTTAATAAGCTTTTTTGAAATATTTCCTAAGGTGGTTGACAAAAAGTGACATAATGGATCATACTTGAATAGAAATTAAGCCTTCAACAGAATGAGTTACAGATTTTCAGCTGAAGGTACAGGATTCTACAGCAGCACTTGGTAGATGTTGTCACTGTTAAAATATTGTTGGCACAGAGAATGGCTGAGGAAACTGGTTCGATGTTATTTTCAAAAAAGTTTAATTTCTGTTGCTGTTTAGTTTGAAGAGGGTGTTGCTTGATATCTAAGATCAGTCATAAAACAGAATTCTTGCATTTTTCCTCATTGTATTATATGTGCATTGCTCTTCAATATTCTCTTTTTTGTTATGTATTCAAAAGAATAGGGGGTTATATTTTAATAGGATCCAGAGGATCCTGAACTATTTGTAATTTAAAATATGCTGGTCATCTTTTTTCTTATTGCTAAGACATTACTAACAGGACACAGACCCGCTTCATGTACAATTGTAACAGAAACATCATGTTGGCATTTCTAAATCTTGAAAGACTGAGGGAATTTATGGAATAGAAAATGGTGTATGCTTTATTTGTAATGTACTTAGTACATGTTTATTGTATTTAACTTGCACAAGTTTAGTGAGAAACTAACATGAACGAGGCTGTGGAAGTTTTGCTGCATGAAATGTTCTAATGATAAACATTTCAGACTATAATGCTACAAATAGAATTATTACTGTGTTTGTTTCTGTATTTTTTCTAGACTCAATAGGTTGTTTGTTTCTTGCTTATGCAAATGTATACATTTGAGCTCTGATTTGTTTTACATTTTTTTACAAAATTTATTTTGTGTGCTTGAAAATTTTCTGTTTATGAGAAAGTAGTTATTAATGAATTCTTAGGAATGTGTACATGCTGAGCACAGTGTGGATAGAACTTACAAGAGTACGACAGGAAAAAGCTTTTGAGACCATTTCGTGTTGTGCTTTTCCTCTGGTGGTCTCCTGTCAATTAAATCAAATGGTAGCTGCTGGCATTAATGTTCCCATCAAAAAGCTGACAAACTTGGAGTGCTTCTTCCAATCTCCTGTGCATTAAGCTATTGAAACATAAAACTAATAAATGTGGTTTAGTTGGCGCTGCTTTTTTCAGACTGTTTGCCATAGGTATTAACTCTGTTTCTACTTCTTGCATTTAGTATGTAGTCTTAAAAATATGTGTATTTGCATGTATTTTAATATGTATGGGGTTTAACCTACTTTTTGGGTTCTCGTATGCTGCATACTTTTTAATTGTACAGTTCACAGTTACATGCTACCCAAATTGAAGGTGTACTGCAGAATCTACATTTTTTCCTTTGAAAATATGAGTGGTTAGGTATAAGGATGTGGGGGACATTTGCTATAAGAAGTTACTTGAATCTTGATTTTGAAAGCAGCCTTAGAAGAAGGAGTGCTGTAACAAGCCTCTTTGTTTAATGCAAATTTATATATGTATTGAAAAAAGCTTTGCTAATGAAGCATTAACTTGTAGCCTTTTATTGTGAGAGTTGTAAAAAGTGTTTGGGATTGAACAGTTTTAACTGTATAATTCCCATTAAATTTTGGGGGGTTTCTGTTTGGTTGTTGTTGAAAAGGAGCTACACTTAGACTTGCAGGAACTAAAATTGATATTTTAAATCACAGCAAAATGGGAATTTGTAAGGTACTATGTTAAGCAGACAACGGTACTAATAATAAGCAGTGCTAAAAAAGGTAATACCGTGATTTTTATGTTTTGATCACAAATGCAGTGTCTGAGAGTTTCAGGAATTATATGTATTTTAGCTACACTTTTACATAATTATGATGCTATCACATTTCCTTTTTTTCTAATGTATGCTGTGGATATTATTTCTGTCCTTTTTGATAAAGGGTGCTCGAGTTGGCAGAATAGATGCTTTTGTTCAGAGCTTGGACAAAAATTTTATGGTTCCAGTAGGTGGTGCTATCATTGCTGGCTTCAACGAGTCCTTTATTCAGGAGATCAGCAAAATGTATCCAGGTAACTAGTTCATGGACTGATTTCAGCCATGCAAAATAACTGTAGAAAACTTGATTATCAGCTTTCTTTCACATAAAATTTATTTTTGCCACTTTAATCTGTATTTTGGGGTTTTTTTTTTCAGGAAGAGCATCTGCGTCTCCTTCTTTAGATGTCCTCATTACACTTCTGTCTCTGGGAACCAGTGGCTACAAAAAGTTACTGAAAGAGAGAAAGGTAAGCTTTTTAGCAAGCAGTATTTTCTTGAAGTCAGCTGTTAACAAAGTCTTGTTGCAAAACTGCTTTGTGTAGTAAATCCAGTTTCTGTCTAGAAAGACACCGAACTTATTCTGAGCTCAGAGCTCTGAATCTGGAAAGTCAGTATGATATAATTACTTATTGTCTAAACAGTGCTCATGAATAAGCATGATTTCTATGTTGTTGTTTGTTCAAACAGGAAGCTAAACTGAGGTCCTGTACTATCTTGTACAGTATTCATATTTGTTCTTCCTAAGTGTAACTAAAATAGTAGAATTTTGTCCACAAAAACTTAAGCGGAGAAGTACTGTACTGTGTTATCATGGTCACACTGCTTCCAGGACAGGAGATCGGACACTCAGAGTAACCCAGGGTCTGTGCTCTTCCTCTTCTCTCCCTATTGTGCCTTTGTGCTAAGATAGTGCTTAATTAAATATTTGTGTACCACATTCTCTGGAGAATCACATCTCTGGTTGGGTTATAAATACTGTGCATTGCCACAAAAAGAGAAAAATATTGTCATTTTAGTTACTCATCTAGACACACAGCTAAGTTTCTTCTCTGCTTTTCACAGACTGTGGGTTTTAATTTGGGTATGGTTGCACAGCACTAAAATCCAGTGGATGTCAGGTTGGAATTTGTATATCTTAAGTTATCCCTAATTCTGGAATTAATACATGCCTGATTTTTCTCTCTTTATATAGTAATACAGAAGATTCTTTTTATAGTGGCTTTATATAAGGAAATGCTGTGAATTAAGTACTATTAAATTAATAATTTTAAGCTATGCATTATCTGTTTCATTATTTTATTTGAAAACCTTGTTCCAATTGTTTCCTGCTGATAGCTTGCTGCTGTCTCTGTTTATGTGGCAGATTGGTAGTTCTGGATGCTGTGACTTATTTCTATTGCTTCTATGCTTATAGAGGCGTCCATAAATTCTGTGCTGGAACTGAGATCCCATAGGAATAGCTAGACTATAGAAAACCAAACCAACTTAGTGGCCTTACAATGACTAAGAAGTGATCTGTGCAAGTAAAGTGAAAACAGCTTGTGAAACACTGAAAGCAGTTACCACTTTTGCCTCTACTGCAACATTTTATTCTGGACTGTTGTATGTATTGCCATGTATTGCCATTTTGTGTCTTCATTAAAAGCAAATTGTGTTTTTTCCCCTTTACTCTTATGTCCAAAAGAATCTCAAGTGAATTTATTGTTTTCTACAAAGCTGATTTTGTTGTTAGATTTCTACCGGTAGCAGATGTATAAAGGGCAGTAGAAATATTGTCCGAGTCATAAATAATAATTCTTTCATAAATGTCTTAATGAATAGCTGTATACTTTGAGTCATCTAATTTTCTTGGAAGTAGAATTCTAAAGTGGATACAGTATTATATTTTTACAACTTCAGGTCTTTTTATTTCAAATGTGAGTATACTCTATAAACAGAGCCTTATATATGACATAAATATGTTTCTTTTATTGGATTTGCTATAGAAATAGAAACATTTTTGCTTAAATCTGTTTGTTCCTGAATTGTAAAAATGCAATAGTGATAGTTTATTGCCTGTGCTCTGAGGAAGCAGAGGCAGAGCTATTAAGCCTCCAGCAGGAACTATTTATAGCTTGACATTGAGTACTCCTTTCTATATTGGTGCAGCTGCACCTACTCACACAAAAAAAATCAGCTATAAAAAACTTCAGGTATTTTTTTTCTTTCTCTTTTTACCTGATCCTCATCCACCTTGGTGTTACTTCAGGTTATTTGAGCTTAGGCCAGAAAGACCAGAATATTACTGAGAAGAGGTTAGTCTCACACAAGCAAGGAACGAAATAATCTGCCCAGTTTTTCTTTTACACGGATCAGCTGTTTAATACAGGAAGGGAAGAGATTATATGAGAGAGAGGAGCATGTTCATGGAGTAAGATTTTTTTGACAAGCTGGAAGTTGTGGAGTGTGCAATTATCCAAGAGTATGAGATTATATGTAGTGATACGAAGGAGTACTGAATTTTCAGAATTCCTTTTTATGTGTTTATGTGATGGTTAGAACAGTGGTTTTCTGAGCTAAGTAGGTGATTCTAGGTCATTTTGCAATGCAGGGAACAGCTGGACCATAGTCAAATTTCTTAGTATCTTTGCTTTTAAAGAACTCATAACATTATGTAAAGGTTGTGTTTTTATAGCAGCTTTTGGTGCCTCAGTACAGGTTATGTTATGTCCCATATTTTACATTTCTAGGTCATAAAAGTTGCTATTTTCATATATGTATGTGTGTGTCTAAACCAGGCCACGTGAAGTAAATATAGTTGTTGCACTGTGTAATGGCATAAACAACAGGCTTACTTGTCTCAGATTTTGTGGAGAGCAAGAACCCTACATTCAGGGTTTACATTCAGAACCCTATTATCCAATATGGTGCTTTTAACCCACTTAACTAATTATTATACTGGTATTATTGAAGAGGTGATGGTTTTATTTTCTCTTCAGAAGTTATGGGTTTCCTCATTAGACTTTCTTTAATCTAACAATTAAGATAATTCTCATTTTCTTAAATGCACTTCTGTGTTACTGTGGGATGTGATAGAGCTTTTTATATTGGTATCCATCTGTCTGCATACTTTCTGAGAGTAAAACTGGAGTTATTTTTATGTCCTTATGGAGTTTGTATATAAAATATTTAAAATCATACAGAGTGGGAGGAAATTGTTTGGGTTTTACAGTTCAGTAAAGTACTGGGTTTATGTTTCATGAGTTTTCATTGATGTAGTTGTTCTGATTGGAATAAATTATTTGTACAGTTCATAGTGAGTTTGTATTGCTGCTCTACTTACAATGGAAGAGGAAAGCCATTCAATGGGAGATATTAAAAATGTGAAAAAATCAGCTATTCCCAACGCAAGAGATGTTTGTTACTCCTCTTTTTTTTTTTAGTCAGTTTGCTACACTGTAGCACATCAAACATGAGAATATTGTAGGATTTTCCTCATGCGAAGTATATGTAACTATATTAAAACTTTAGAGTAGCTGGAGGCAAATTATTTAAATGAAGTGTTTTAAATGGTGTTGTGTAATTAAACAAGTGCCAAGCATGAATGGAAATTTCAGAGAGGCCTCTATACTTAGAGCCTGTGTTGGAGAAGTATGGGTCACAGGGAGCCTGAACTGCAAGGTCTCACAAGTGCTGAAGGAAAAGTGTTGATTACTGTTGTTAAGAAAGACCTTTAAAAAATGTGAATGTTAGTGTTACCAAATCAGATTGGCAAGACTTACTGGGCGCTTTCTGTTAGATTACACAAATGTTAGATACAGATGATACAAAGATTTAAATGTTCTGTAATTAATTTCATCTTTTTAAAACTTTCTTGTATAAATCCAGAAGAAAATTCCTGCAATGCAAGAGAATCTGCCTGGGAAGGTGCGTGGTATATGCAGGTGTCACGCACATACACCTGTAGTTTGTCATGTGTTTGGCTGCATTTCAAGAAGGCGAGCCTCCTTCTGGGTTCTCATCTGCGGGCAGGTCTCCATGCTCAGCGCTGCAGCCTCTCTGCCGGGTGGCGTGCTGCACCAGGGGCTCTGGCCAGCTCACAGCTCAGATGCAGCCGGTCATTCTGAGGCACGAAGCACAAGAGAGGCTGTGATGGCTGCATTATAAAGCAGCTGCTGCTGCCAAGTAAGATGGGACCAGATCAGTCTCAGGGAAGCACAGGAGAGCTGGCAGTCTGTGTCTAGTGTGAGGAGGCTGTAAAATGACTCCTGCGCAGTGTCCTCTTCCGCATCATAAGCAGCTCTGTGGCTGTTCCCTGAGGACAACTCGTCTTTTCAGATGAGTGGCACAGGGAGGAAGGCAGAGCGTTACAGGCTTGGAGTGTGAGCAAGCTGGGTGGTTAGAGCCAGCTAGGATAGTTTCAACCCAGCACAAAAACTTTCCTGGCCTTCATCAGTTGCCTCTTTGTCATCTGGTATGGGACTGATGGCTTATTCAGTACCCCCATCTTCTTGTTCTCTGGAATTACTGGCTTTTTCCTTCCTTGTTTCTCTCTAGTTATTTTCATTTGCAAGAACAGTGCCTATCACAATGGAGCAACAAATGAAAAGTCACCCATACTAGTGTAGGTTCTATAAGAAATGGTTTTATAGTGTAAACATAGTATGATTCAAATATTTTTAATGATTGTTACAACAGTTCTTGAAAACATTTTTTGTATGTATGTGAAAGTAGAGTGTTTTGTCCAAACAATTGAGTTATTTGGCATATTTGATGCAGACAGTGTTGTTGACTTATTCTTTGTTTTTCAAGGTGTTTTGTTGGCTTAGGTGCTGGAAGAACCACAAGTGAAAGACATTTCCACATAGTTTAGCATTCATTTCTCTAGCCTAATGAGGTTTTGTGCTAAGTTTCTGAGGTAAAAGAGTGAATTAAATAATGAAACTTAACTGACATTTAGTGCTTGGGTTGTTTAGTGTAACTTTAGCGTAATAGTTGGCTTCACTGGAGAAAACCTGAGTGCCTGCTACAGAAAATCTATTATGTGAGAGCTCAATTATATATAATTGCTTAGGGTGCTTATAAATTTTCCATATAAGAGGAATATTTTATAATGGAGGTTGGTTATAGATTTGACCTCACAAAAATATTGCTTTAATCCTTTTTTGGAAAGGCAGTTAATCTATTTTGCAACAAACTTCTGAAACTATGAAATATCTAGAGGGCTTCCAATGGAAAGATGCAAAATAGTGTTGTTCATCAAAATAGGAAACTTTGAATTTGTGTTCATGTAACTTCAGTCAAAGTGATGAAAAAACTTGGAGTTTTTTTGCGATCTTTCCATTCTCTTTTGTTTTAACAAATTCCTATGTGTGTAAAGGCTCATTGAGTAACCTAATTTCATTGAACAGATTTAATTAAATTTAATATATTTATGCAGTGGGTAACTTTATATACCAACTTCCAGTAATACTTCCAGTATTCCTTTCAGAAGTCCTTTCAGTAATACTATAAGAGATTTATCAGAGAATTCCCTAGATACAAGACACGAAAATTATTTGGAAATTGGTCTTGTTCCAGTATATTTTTTCTCAGTACTAATTTCACCAATAATATCTCCACAGGAGACACAATTTATGTGTATTTCTATATTTTGCTTCAGTTTTAGAAGTAAATAGCCAGCAGAGGGAGCACAAATTAATTTATGATTAGCATTCCAAAATAAATACTAATAAAATGGCTAGTACATTAGTGATGCTTATTGTGGAAAGTAACAAATTAATAATGTGCTTATGTACAGTGAGGGACCAGAGGAAAGGCATAAGTGTCTGCACATTTGAAACATAAGTATTTTTCGGCTTCTGTGAGTGAACTGTAAATAAATTCTGAACTGAAACCATAAAATCACTTGATTTACAAGAAATAAGGATGATTTTTCACAGATTTCCAGTTCTTATAATTAAACATAGATACCTTCCAAGTTTTTTGTTTTTTCAAGTATTACAGAAGCTTTATGTTTTTGTGGATAGTTGTATCAATAGCCTAATTCATTTAGACAGTAGGAGGGTACTTTTTTCTCTCCGTTTGAATTCATTCTGTGGTGTAAGGAAGTACAGGTGGGGAGCTGTGTTCGTTTAGTCACTCATGAAGGGAGACGGGGTTTCCTGCAGTGGTTCAAGAAAAGCAGCTGTAACATTCTTCTAACTTAGGTACCACAAAGCTCATTTGGTTTCATAAGATCTTGGGGAGGTTCTGTTCAAAAGCATAATTTTGATCACAAGCAGTAATTTATATCTCAGCGTCCACAGGTCAAAGCAGGATACTGGTCTACAAACAGAAGAGGTGATTCTATTTAAAGAATGAAAAATCACTTGTCAGGTCCAGAAATTGATGAGGATGTTTAAACAGGCAGTCACGCTGAAGCAGATAAGCAGGACAATTTTTATGGCCTGAAAGAGGAGAAGCCTGGTGTTTAATATCTTTTAAAAAGACTACCTAGTGTCCCTATGGTTTTGCTAGTTTTTATGAGAGACTAAGCATTAAAAAGGATGGAAAAAAAGCTAAAGCATACAATAAGAAGAATGGTGTTTATTCTCACTCTGTCCGTAAGTGTTTTGAGCTGATATCTGAAGAGAAATATATTAAACTGAGGAAGAGCATGAGCAATTATCATAGATTACTGCTGGGGAAGAGGGAGGATATAAAATGCAGATGAGGTAAGAGAAACAGCCTTTTATGTGCAGTGTGACTTGTATCTGAGCCAAAGTATTTATGAATCTCAGTCTTATGACACTTTCACAGTAAAGGTGCAATCCAATTAAGTGATAGCAGAAATTCAGATATTTCCATTCTTATAGTCAGCTTGAACAGGAGGGGGGTCCTAGGAAAAGGACAGACTGCTAAACAGGGCTGAGTATTCAGGAGAGTGTATATTGTGTGAAACAAAATACAGTCAAATGTGTACTTGCAGCCTCTTTAAGAGACTGGACTTTTATTCTCATACAGAAGAAGAGGTCTCTGCACTAGTGGGAAATGTGACTGTGTGATACATGGTAACAAAATATAATGCTTTTAGTCTGGAATGCATTAATGGCGAGAATACAAAGTAAGGAGCAATTTGCCATAACGTGGCCATCTGTGATGGTAACAGTTCCTTCTCAGTGGCTTAGGGGGCTAGGGCATGGGAAGGCTCTTGAAAAGTGGGGTGAAGTAAGACCTGCTGTACAGTGGGAATGTCTCCAAGATTTTTTTACCTCCCTGGGTTTCAGGGCCACTGAGAGAATGAATGACATCCCAAGCACATATATTAGACCAGATAGAGACTTTTGTATCAGCTTGAGAGATAAGAACAGTGTTCAGGAAATGGAGCTGTTCCTTTATAGAATTATTTCAGAGAATTGTCTGATCCACTTACTTGGTACACATGAAAAGAGAATCAGCTGAGCACCTGTAGGATGTAATGGAGACTTAACAGTTGTGTGAAATTGGTGCTATTTTCTCTGTTTGATAGCTAATAACAAAAATATTGCATCTTTTTTTCAGGAGATGTTTTTGTATCTTTCAAGTGAACTGAAGAATCTGGCAGATAACCACAATGAGAGACTGTTAGACACACCACATAATCCCATTTCCTTAGGTAATTGTGGGGGTTTTAACTTTAAAAAAAGTCTAATATACTGTGGATTCATAATGCGCTTTCACATACCATTCCCATATATTAAACATCACTACACTCTAAGTTGAACCCTATAAGGTAACCTACTCATAAAAGTAGTGTAGTAACTTGGACCCATTATTTTGCTCCGGTCCAACATATTCATTTGACAGAAATTAATTCAAGGCAGGGAGAAGATGTTAGCATGTAGTAATACTTTATAAAAAGTAAATCTAAAAATAAATTAGGGTATAATTATTTTACTCCTCATCGTAGTGTTGTAAAAGAGATTATGGAATTCCTACTCAAGGTATTTGTTCTAACCAAAATTTCTGCTGAACACCAAAATAATACTGCCCACCTGTGCAGAATCTGCATACAGTCTAACCAGAGAAGTAATCTATGACAGCTTGTGGAAAAATTAAAAATTATTATATGCAGTGTTTCTCTTTTTTTCCTTGTATGTGAACACAAATATTTGGCTAGATTTTTGTTGTTGAAAAGCAACTTATCATTTGTGGTGGTTCTTTGGAGAAAAAGCAGCTTTGTAGCAGTTTTAACCTGACCTTATGTTACTTTAGCCATGTCACTGAAGAATCTAGATGAGACTAATGATGCTGCTGTTACCCAGCTTGGATCTATGCTTTTCACAAGACAAGTTTCTGGAGCAAGGTAAGGATACTATGAATTAAAAAAACTGGGGGAGTGTGGAGGTGTATTAGCATATATTGTACAAAATCCTGTAAAGTGTTCTATACCAATTGTGTCATGATTACAGAAGGCAGTCTAACAATAACGACTTAGAGAGTAATCACCCTTCTTCATCACTGTTATAGAGTAGTAATGTCTCCCTGCCCGAGTTAGCAGTGAGGCTTCCTATGTCTACTTTGGTAGTCTAACTAGATAATCTATGCTCATTTAATTTAGTGTCATTATTCCCTAGTATCCCTTGGTTTCGCTTAGTTTCCAGATGTTGTCTGATCTTGTAGTTTAGGTGTAAGCTCCGACGGAAGATCTTTGTTTCGTTTATTGCAGCACAAATATGGTTATGCTGGATGTCAAGGGAATAAGCTTTTAATATCCTACATAGCTTTTTGTCAAATGGAAAAAAATTCTGCTTTCTGAAACTAATTGTGTTAAAAAAAAATTTAAAAAATTAAAAATCTATAACCTGAGCCAGTCTGAGCTGAATTTATTCTTAGAGACGCTGTTACAATGAAATGCGAGCCAAATAATTTTTAATGATTTTGGTTTAAACCTTTTAGAAGAAGAGAATGATTTAAAATTTGTTTTGGCAGCATTCCTTAATCTGAATATTACTGCTGCCATGCTAACTTCTGCCATAGACTTAATGTTATTTTGGTGTAGCAGAGCTGAATGTTTCCACATCAGAAGGTATGCTTCATTAGCTTGGATTATTCCACTTCCTGCACAGATGAATGACAGTAAATCTATATGTACTGTCGTTAGATGCTCTTTTTAATTTGCCTGTCCTAACCTTGGCTGGTCCTGTAATTTTAACCATCTTTGGCTGAAATTATTCAAGAGTTTCAATTTTTGGAGTGAAAACTCTCCAAGTCTTTGCCTGATGTGAAGGTTTCAGGTTTTCCCTTTTGTTACAGAAGTAATTCTTTTGTAGTATACATTTCAACAGATTTTAAGAGTTATGCTTGTGCTGAGTATCAGTGGTAGGGGTAGCAACTCCCTACTTCAGTAGGAATTTGTGTAATTGTGTTCAACCTAGGGTACCACATAAAATGTCAAGGCATCTTTAACTGAATCACGATTTTGTTTGTTTGTTTCAGGGTTGTTCCCTGTGGGTCTATACAAACTGTGAATAACTATACTTTTAAAGGCTTTATGTCACATGCAAATGACTATCCTTGTGCTTACCTCAACGCTGCCTCAGCAATTGGAATTAAAAAGCAAGATGTAGATGTATTCCTGAAAAGACTTGACAAGTGTTTGAAGACCTTTAGAAAAGAAGCAAAGCAAGAAGAAAGTATAAATAAAATAAGTGATTCTAATGCAGCCACAGAACAGCTTGAAGACTAGAAGATACAGATTTAGTAACACAGCAAGATACGGTTTTGTCTTAAGTATGTCAGGTTTGTATTGGGCTAGGACTGTGCATCTGCAGTGCAGAAATTTATTATTGATCTTATATTCTTGTTATTAAAAACAATAATAAAAATTTGGGTGGAATTCAGCTTTAAGAAAGTAGGTGATACTCTCTCCGAGAACAAAGGACCAGACACAAGTGTTTTGCAATGTATGAAATGCACTTAATATCTGCCAAAGTAAAGCTTTATGTTCATAAAGACTCAGAGTTTGCCTTTCAATCTGTATGTGGCTATTTGGACAAGTGTTTACCAAAACACAGGATGTTTATTCACATGTTTTTGTTTAACAAGATTGTCTGTGGCGGTGACTGGATTCCCTCCTAGGTATAGACCATCCAAGCAACACATTTCTCTGCTCTCAAAATACTTTGTTTTTCATCAGTGAATGTGTCGCTTTTAATTTCTTTTCAAAGATTTATGCAAATATTGGGATAGCACTTACTAAATACAGTATTCAAACTGTGTGGGTAAATGACAGAGTTGGAATAGTAATGTTTTTCAGGTGTTCTCACCTGTCATGAACTACCTAGAATTAGTCATCCTCCAGTGGCAAAGAGGAACCTAGAGTACCTCATGTCCTGTCAGTACTCAGCTCTTGAAAACATTTGCATAGTTCAGCAGCCCAAAGGAGCTTTAATACTGGAAGTTAGGGGTTGTGAAAGGAAGAGGTACAGTCATTGGGGGGATTTGGGTTTCTTTTGTTTTCGTTCTTCTGATTTGATAGGGTGATCAGATCAAAAAGTCACTGAAAAGGAGGAATGCCATGTAGAATTAATGCAGCAGTTTTAAGAGACAGTGAGACCTGAGAGTATTCTGGCATTTTTAGTCCACTGTTGTTGAAATTTATATACTTCCATTTTTGTAGTGTCTCTTGCCATTGGCACTGTTGCTTCTGTGCCTCTGTGCAGTTGCTGATTTGAATTCATTAAGCAAACAATGGATTCAGAGTCTGTTCCTGAAACAAAGGTTACGTATCACTGGAGTGACAGTGCTGCAGGTTGCAAAATGTGTAGTTATTCTTAAATGTGGTTACTACATTGTACATAGCTTCTATGTCATTTACTGTTCAAAGTAAGCATAATATTCGAAGCATAATATTTCTTTGTCTGTCTGTAATGTAGTGTTGCTCAGGATACAACAATTAAGGAATTCTAAATGTCAGGAAACTTTTTAGTTACTTTGTCGGGTGGGCTCTGAGACACGTATCCTTCATAGCCCTCTGTATAAGCCCTCACTTAATCAAAATAGTGGTGCCTCTGAGAGATTGTCTGTCCCGCACATTCAAACGAATTCGTACAAGAGGTGATGCTAGTATGTAGGAGTTAATAATGTGCTAATTATCATGAAAGTGCTCTCACTTAATGAGGTCCATTGTGTCTTAAGCTGAAGTTGAAGTGCTGCTTCCACATTGTTATTGTTGGAGTTATGTGTTAGATTGATTAAAGCTTGTGCAGGTACAGCTCCCCGGACTGCAGTCACAGTTGTTGTTTGCTGTACAAACACATCTAGGAGACATGTCAGGTAACTTGGCCACTGAGTCCTTGTGGCTGTAAGGAGGTGTAAATTTCTTGCCTTTTCTTTCTCTCTCTCTCTTTCCCCTCCCCCACCTTCCCCTCTCCCCCTTTTTTTTTTTATGACAGCATGCTGTACCTCAGTTTTTCCAGTCAGTAAAACCTCCACAAACTTTGGAGCCACATGTCTGCAGCCTACTGCCTCAGTATTCTGTATATTGAAAACCACCAGGCCTTAGTGATACCTTTCTTCCTGGTTTTTGATATTGCTGTTCTGTGCCTGAATGAGTATAAATTATTGATTTAGATGACCAGTCCCAGAATGTGAATGTTAGCACTATTACTACAAGAGTTTAGGGAGATGTGTGGTAGCAGCTAAAATAAGCATTTTGATGAGTAGTATCCTGATTCTGCATAAAGAAAACAGCAGTTGCCTTCTCTGAGAGGAAGAAATTTCTGCCTTTTTTGGTCTCATAATAAATTCTCTGCTGCAAGTAATTCAGTCACTTCTTCACAGATTGAACTGCTTCCTCAATTAATGGTTTTTTCTGTCTTTGAAATATTTCCTATTTGCAAAGCTGAAAATTTTGACAAAGATCTAAACAAGAGTTCATAGACCTAAGTAGTTTGTTTTGATTTTTACTTCTTAAACCTTTTTTATTGAAAAAAATAAGGTGATGGCTTTAATTGAAAACAAAAATAAAATTTAATTTGTGTCATTCAAGTTCTTCACAGGTCTTAGTGAAGCCACCTGAAGTGAGAAAGATCTAAAATATTTTGAGAAATTTGTCCCACCATAATGTATAAACTAAAGATTCATGTTATATTTCTTTGGTAAGCTTTTGTACCAGTTTTCAGTTTTGCTTGCTTGCTTTAGCCCCATAAATGTCTTCAGTTTTAATTAATATTCATTTTTTAGAGACAGAACCATTCTATAATGTCACATAAATGTAAGGAAATTTTAAGTAATTCAAATGGCAATATTGTTCCAAGTAAATGGAGAAGACATGGTTCTTTACAGCGTATTTGAAACAGGAGATTCAGTAGAGGATAAAAAGTATTTTTCAAGCAAGAGTATAAATTTCTTATTCTCTATTCAGTAATGTCTATAATAAAGTAGTGAAATAACACTGGAACATATACCCATGAGCAGAGGTTTCATTTCCTTTGTATAACAGTTAGAGGGAGATTCCATGGCTATGGCAGCTCTTACCCACTAAAAGCAGTACTGTGAAAGATGGCAATGGCTTGGGCATATATTAAACTGTGCAGTGTAAAACAAATAAAAAATACATTAGCAGTATTTGCTTTCTATGAAGATCTTTCCAAGATTGTACAGTGAAGTAGAAAAGCTTCTTAATTAAGTTGCAGCCCTTTTTCTAATCTACGTACACATGTCACTAAAGGCTTTCACATGGCTCAAAAATCTGTAAGAGCCAACTTGCTGTGTCCAGCTTCTACATTATGAGGGAGACATCTGGGAAGGCTGCCTGGGCTTCAGAACATACTTGGGGTTCATAGAGCAGGAATCCTTAGTAGAAACACCAAGAAGAGACGCCCACTCAGTAAGGCTGTCTCACAGCTACTGTTTATGTAGCTACCTTTCTCCATTGTCTTTTAGGTCACTGCATGTGGTTACCAGCCATGAAATAGGAATGGACAAGCACGTGGAATATTCCAGAAGAGCTGAGGATTTGGAAAGACAGGTTTAGGAGATTACCATTCTTGCTACCTTTCTGCTGCTCTGAGTTACTGCCCTGTAGCCAAGTGCTCTGTCTGCTCAGCAGCTGTTCGTGCAGTGTGTTCCCAAACACTGAGACTGGGGTGTTTTTGAGCTTTGCCAGGCTGAGAAGCAGTGGCTGTAGAGCCAGCACAATGCCCACTGTGCTGCTGCAGGATGGATGTGCTACAGATGCTTGCTTACCAAAGACAGGAACCTTTGGCAGTGGGGTGGAGTGCAAGGGTAGGCAGGGACAGCTCAGGTTGCTGCAGTCTGAATCACCAAAGTGACTTTCCCCCTTACAGGGCCCGCAACTGTTGTGCGAGCTGCTTTTCTTTCCCTCTGATGTTGCATCTTAGACTATCTGGATCTGTACAGGTGGAAGAAATGAGGAAGCAGATGGCTGTGCCTTATAAAAATAGCTCTGGGATAATATAGTGCAAGTGAACTGACACTGAATGACCCATCTCACAGGCCCACTCTTAGTTTACTTTTTTTTGTAGTATCTGAGATAATCAACAAAACAAAGGACTTGGAGCAATAATATTGCCTATTTGTGCTTTGCTCGTAACAATTGCCTAAGATACAAAGCAAATAAAATCTACCAGATGCAGCAAATTCTCTTGAGCCTAAGAAAGCAAAATTGTAATGTTGCAAATGTAAATGCTGGCATTGCAGCTTAATACACATATAAACCGAGCAATCTATATTGTGTGATCATCATTTTTTAAGAAAGGCTGGAGCCCAGAGACTAGCAAATGTTCTCTCATCTGCAGTGTATCAGCAGTTCTCAGTCTTCAGCTGCTGTACAGATAATAATTCTAATTGAAGAATCATTACATGGATCCATATGTGAATGATAGATGGGCTACAGCCTTTTGTTCATGAAACTTTAAAAATTGAGTTGCTGCTTTTACTTTTATAAGGGGAGATTAGATAGCCTTCCCCCCCCTTTTTTTTTAATGCAACATTTTAATCACCCTTGTCTGACAGGATTTGGAATCTGAAGGGAAAACAATTTCTAAAGCTGACAATTTTTTTAAACAATAGCTATTTAAAGCTTTGAATTGGTTACAAAGTGACTCTCCACAGAGAACCTTTGTTCAAATGCTTTTAATTCTGAAACTAGTGCTTGAAAAATCGTGTTCCATGTGCTCTGTAATAATTGTTTTTCATATATTATACTTTTTTCCCCTCGAAGATAACAGCATACACTTTAGTGCAGTTTAATAATCCTTTTAAAAAACCATAGTTAAAAAGGCATTTGCTCCGTTACTCATCAGGCATCTGTTGTATCAGAGAACTGGTAATATATTTATCTTGATGGATAAGCTTCAGTGTTCTGGACCAAGTTCAGTGTAACTGGACCAAGCTTTCAATACTCCTTTGGGGATCCTAAAGTAAAGTTCATGATCTAATTAAGATGAGTGTGATAATTATGTCTGCTGCTGAACAGGAGTCTTTCATCAAACCACATCTCAACTAAATTCAAAGCTGATCCAGTTCAGAAGCTGAATTGATTTCTTAATGTGGATGGTGAAATTTAATTTGCCTTTAGATCCTGTATTCCAATCCAGGCTGAGCTAGTTACAGCAAAATTATGACTCGGTTTTTTTAGCATAATGTGAATAGAAAGAATACAGCAGTTTTAGCTGGGTGCTAGCTTTCCTATTACTTGTTCTCAAAGGGCTGCAAACATTAGGCTGCCATCTTACACCTGCTGCTGTTTGGGGGGTGGCGTTGGTCGTGTACACATACGATGACAGCAGCATAGGTGTGTGTGTTATTGATCTTTTTCTAGGCATCCCAAGTAGGAGCACACCACTTGGGAGTTCAAGATGGACACGTAGCATACTGATCTGTTTTCTCCAAAAACTGTTTCCGAGGCAAATTTCTTGTGATTGAAGTGTACCAGAGGTGCATATGGCCAAAACACAGGGAAAAGGAGCAAGGTCTCCAACATTTTTGAAGCTTTCTACATTGGTTATATGTGTTTGGCTGTTGCAATGTATAAAGCTCATCTTGCTGTGGAAACTCTTGTAAAAAATGTTTGCAGCCATTCTTGTCCCTTACCTAAACTGTTTCTGAGCCACCTCTGTAGGCACTGGGGCAGGCTGCACTGCTGCAGCACTGCAGCTGGCAGGTCACAGGTGCAGCTCTGCCTGCAGGAGAAATCAGTGCCCAGCAGTGCAAAGCATTCTTGCTTTGCTTAAGGCTGCCAAGCACATGGGAAGTAGAACTAGTTTGCAGACACAGCTACTGTTGAGGAGTTAAACCCGCAACTTTCTGGAGTCTAAGGAACTGCAGAAGGGAAAAGAGCTTCGTTTGGTCTGCAATATGTCAAATTCAGAAATGTAGCTGTTGAGGGAAAATAATATGTTTATTATTTTCTATAGAAATGTCTTTTTAAAAATTTGCAACATACTGTATAAACTCTTGATTAAATGCAAGTCTGCTTACTACTCTCATTGTCTTCTTCTGGCTTTTGATTCTACACAGCATCAATTTCAATAGTGGTAGAGGAATTGCAAATGGCTTAGTGGGTGGAGAGGCTTGGGATACAGTAAAGACACATTTTTAAATGGAAGATGAGGAAAGTGTCTAGGAAGTTCATAAAAATAGAAATAGCCTGAAATGCTTGCTGTGCAGCTGAGGAGGTGGTGAGTCTCCAGGAGGATCAGAGTATGCATAGTAAAGTCTTGACCTCCTGCGCAGTGCAAGCACCAGAGAATACTGTCAAAATGTAGCTCTCATTTCATCACAGTAGTAGCCTGCTTTTTCATACTATGCCTTTCCAGTACTCTGTTCTCCTCTAACCCCACTGAGTAATTTTGAGTGTGTTTTCTTTAGACTCTGCCGTACTAGTGCACCAGAAAAAGGATGGGAAGGGAGGAAGGATGCCCACCAGTGAATTGCCATCCCCACTGATGCAGAACCTCCTATGCGAGAAGTCAGCTGGAGCACACAAGGGCAGCAGGTGCAAGTGCACAGGCCACTAGCCTTTTTTGTTAAAGGGTTTATAATCAGTAAATGGATTTGAATATAATTTTTTAAAATAATGTTTTAACTGGTGTCATTAAAACTCATGCTCATATCCCATGCAGATGGCACAAACTGTCACGCTCTGGTTTTCTCTTTGGTTTTGTTTCTGAAAATTTCAGCTGTTAAATCTGTGTCTAAATCTGCTAAAGGATAGCACTTCAAGTTTCAGAAAACATGCACACCATGTTGACCTAGCAGTGCATGATTCCATTGGGCCCCACAGAGTTCATTTTCCATCTCTGGAGGCATGCTTAGGAATTTCAGCCTCATTAATCCAAGGCCTCTCGAAGGGAGATATTTCTCAGTGACTCTATGTCACTAAGAAAGTGGAGGTCTTTGTGGGCTCTTCATAGTGTCTCGTGCTGGCTTCACCCAGTGACTTCTGGATCCATGTGCTCATTTACAAGTAAATAGCTTTCCATCTCTTTTTGCTCTGAGATGGGCAGTATAAATGCTTCTTTATTGCTTCTACACCCTTATCAGTATTAAAAGTTATGGCGAGTGAATCACTGCTGCTGCCTTCAGCAAGGCTGTAAGGCACGTGTGGATTTGCTAATGGGGTGGAGCAGGGCTGAGGGTGTTTGAGCTCTGGTGGTGGCGGTGTGCTCCGCATCCTGAAATGCCATTGCTCTGCCAAGTGCGGTGGCCCTCCTGCAGGTGTCAGCTAGGCAGGAGTGAAGTGTGCAGCTGGCCTTGGGTTGTCCAGCCTGCTGATCCAGAAGGGAGTGCTGTTTTCTCTTTCCTAGATATCATGGCTCTGCCACGGGCTCAGAAAGAAGAGGCAGTAACAATTTATTTTTGTCGTGGAAGGCAGTAGCAGTGACTCAGGACTCCTGGGGCACCACTTAGCAGAGTTAAAAGACGGCGCTTTCATTTAGTTGCTATAGAAATGCTATAGTTGCATTTAGAAATGCTAACTGCGTTTCTGAGTCCCCCCGTTTGCTTTGTTCTTGCATAAACCCCTTCTCCCTGCATTTGCTGGCCCTAATTTTCCTCTGCCTTGCAGTTTTTGTAGAGTTTTACATCCATGCAAGTGGTGGCAAAACTCAGCTCTTTTGCTGTGAGAGCATTTAGCATATATGCTGCATTTACTTGGCATAAGCATAGAAGGCCATAGTAGGGCCAAGGCAGTGGGGAGTCAAGCCAGTTGTTTACATCTTCCTCCAAAGGACTGGTAGGTCAAATATCCTTCTCCTGTCCACAATTCTCTGCCATTAACAGCTGTTAGCGAGTGTTGGCGCATCATATTTTTTCCCCTCGAGGCTGAGTACATTATCTCTACAACACTCCAGCACCTTGCTGGGAACATGCCACAGCTCTGTTTTCAAAGTGTTTTGTTAATGCTAGTGACCTTGGTGGTGTGACCACAACACCTGCTTTACCTGATAAGATCATTAATTTTTTTCTCTTCAGCCTTTGTGTTGAGCATAAGCAAATCTTCATTTGTACCTGGAAAACATTGCCTGAACATCAGCTTACTGAAGCACTGACCTGTATCTCCCAGTATTTTTTAATGTGTTAAATAGACAATTAGAAGAAATCACTTCAATAAAGGCAGAGTGAACACAAGCCTCTCGTTAGCTGCAATCGAGCAAGACGGCGTTGGAATCAATCACATGGCTTTTCAGCTGTCACTCTGCCACAGCAACAGCTGTCTGTCAGTTGAGGTGACAGCGGAGAGCTGATCTATTCTCTTCTCTGAGCTACAGAGATAAGCTGCACATGCACAATGAACGTGTTCTCAAAATAAGCACATTGGGAAGAGCAGAGGGGGTTTTTTTAATGATAAATCTTCTCACTCTTCTAACAGTTCTTCCTTTCTGATGGATTGAGAACTGGCTGAAAAGGAGATCCCAGAGGGTCATAATGAGAGACATGGGGTCTAGCTGGGGCCTGTCACAAGTGGTGTCCCTCAGGGTTTAATACTGGGCCCAGTACTGTTTAATTTTTTCATAAATTACTTGGATGAAGGTCTAGATGCCTCCTCAGCAAGTTCATGGGTGACACAAAGCTGGGAGAAGCTTTGGGCTGACCCCCCTGAGTGCGGTACAGCCCTTCAGAAGGACCTGGACAGGTTGGAGAGATGGGCGGAGAGGAATCATCCGAAATTCAAAAAAACCAAATGCAGGATCCTGCACCTGGGGAAGAATAACCCCAGGCACCAGCACAGGCTTGGGGCCAAACTGCTGGAGAGCAGCTCTGTGAAGAAGGATGTGGTGGACACCAAGTGTCCACGAGCCAGCAGTGTCCTTGTGGCCAAGAGGGCCAGTGGTACCCTGGGGTGCATTAGGGAGAGCATTGCCAGCAGGTTGAGGGAGGTGATCCTGCCCCTCTACTCAGCACTAGTGAAGGCTCATCTGGAGTGCTGTGTCCAGTTCTGGGCTCCTCAGTACAAGAGAGACACGGAGCTCCTGGAACAGGTCCAGAGGAGGGCAACAGAGGTGGTTAAGGGAATGGGGCATCTCTGTTATGAGGAAAGGCTGAGGGAGCTGGGCCTGTTCAACCTTAGAAGAGACGACTGAGAGGGGACCTCATCAATGTCTATCAGTGTCTGAAGGGAGGGTGGCAGGAGGATGGACCAGGCTCTGCTCAGTGGTGCCAAGCAACAGGACAAGAGGCAATGGGCAGAAACTGATGCACAGAAAGTTCCACCTGAACATGAGGAAGAACTCTACTGTGTGAGTGATCAGCTGCTGGAACAGGTTGCCCAAAGAGGTTGTGGAGACTCCTTCCATAGAGATACTCAAGAACCATCTAGACACAATCCTGTGCAATGTGCTCTAGGATGGCCCTGCTTGAGCAGGGAGGTTGGACCAAGTGACCCACTGTGATCCCTTCCAACCTTACCCATTCTTGAATTCTGTGATTCCTCCTCCTTTTTCAGTTTACCAGATTGTTGTCACCCCCTGCCTTTTTTCTTACAGTGGCTGTGTGTTCTCCTTCTGCTTTTTACCTTACAGGTTTGGTTTTCTGCCTGCTGCTGCTTTGTATTTCTGTGGCTGCATCCCACCTTCTGCTGTGTTCCACCTTCGATCAAGGTGGGGTCTGTCAGAGGAGGAGACGCAGGTGGTGCTGCCTCCAGGGCTAATGTGACCGTGGCTGTCAGTGCCCTGGCTGCAGCTGATGTCCATAAAGTGCTGATTGAAATTGTTTGGATAAGGTTTAAATGGGTCGTAAACTCAGTGACTAGTAGAGGAGCTGTAAGGGCTTGTGAAGGGGCTACTTTAGGGTTTTCTCCAGACCTTTGTGTAGGCAGGCCTACAAGGTATTTGCTTTTGCTCCTTTATTGATCAGACGTGAGTTTGTTAAATTGTAAGGTGCCTTCAACTTTCCCCTCCCCACTGTTTGCCCCAGTTTTGTTGTTCCTGCACTGCAGTGCTGACACTATTTTCATGTACAGGGCAGTGCTGTAGCTCCTTTCTCTCTTCCTCACCCGTATGCTGGCTGGAGAGAAACAGATTTCCTTGGCAGAAATCCTGTGTTTCGGGTCTTGCTACATGGCGCCATGCTCAAGTATATCCTGGTGGTGTGTCCTGTGCGGCAGCGCTGCGCAGGGATTGTGGCTGCTCCTGGTTTTCTGCCTTACTCTACAGTAACAGGCATTTGTATTTAGGAGCCTGTGACCCTCGGGTGACCTCATTTCCTCAGTAAGATGTAACAGTGCAAGCACTGTGTCGTGAAAGCCTAGGGATGACACTGACTCGGAAGACTGATCATGTCACTGGTCCAGACCAAGAGCACATATGTCATGAGGGACTTGGTTCAAGGCCTTCCAAAAAGACCAACAGAAACAGTGGCATAAAAAGGGGAGAGCTGATCTCAAAGAAGCCTTTGCATGTACAAAAAAAACCCCATAAATATTTTCCTTTAAAAATTCCATTTTGTTCTTTATTTTATAATTTTGGTTGTACGACACTTGCACATATCTTTTATTTTTGCCTGAGGTCTACAAAGCCTGAAGTGGAAAGCATGGATTTTTCCATCAGTCTGTGAGATGGAGCTGAGTAAGCACCTTTCCCATTTTATAGGTAACAAGGATGAGACAGCAGGATCCCCTCAGAAGGCCAATTGCCTTTCATGTAGCTGTGCTGCTTATGCCCTTTGGCTCTGTCTCCAAAGCCCAAAGCAGCAGGTCAAAGTGTGGTGTGCAAGATGGATAGCTCAGGACACATACTACCCCTGTCCTTGCCTTTCTCTCTTTCACATGCAGATTGCTTCAAATCTTCCACTTTTAACTGTTTTCTCCTCAAACAAGGATAAATCCATTTTTGCCTGAATAATGTTTGCTACAGGATCCACAAGACTAAACACCACATTATGGCAATATACACGAGTAAAATCAGCAGCTCCCAATTTGTAGGCTACTGAGTTTGACTAGGTAGCGCCCTCAGTAATTTCAAATGGCCTAAGGTAAAAGAAGCTTAGAGAAGATCTCAGATTTCCTTCCAGAGGGATGGAGGAGCAGTGAAGTGACACTGAGTCATTGCCATTTCTGCTGCTCTCAGTTTATTGAATATGCACTGCTAGAAAATGTCAGTTTTCAGGACTATCAACAGAGACTTCAAATAATTAAAAAGAATATCTCAGCAATTATAATTACATAGCCTCTTGCATGCTACTAATCCTACCTTTGGAGGTTTTAGGAAAATTTAATACAAGTTGCTGAAAATTAAGCAAATAACTTATCCACGTTATAAAACATTATTGTTTTTTAAGCTGTTACTTGTAGCTTTCCAGAAAACAAGGTGTCTAAAATAAGATTTTGTCAGGAAAAAATTCAGTGCTATCAGTCAGTTTGAAACATTTCTGGTTCTATTTCAGGATAGATCTTTTATTTTTAACACACAGAGTACAGAACAGAATATGCTGCATCTATAAGCAGAGATTTGGGTTGTTCTCCAAACAGTTTATAATTTTTGTCCAAACTTGGGTTATTGCTGGGGTCTGCTTTCAATTTTACTGCAAAGTCTCAACAAAGGCAAAAATTATCCAAACCAGTCATTTCTAAGACATTAAAAAAAAAACCAGACAACTACTAAGAGAGTAGTTTGAATCATTA
Source organism: Melanocharis versteri (assembly GCA_013397845.1). Lineage (NCBI taxonomy): Eukaryota > Metazoa > Chordata > Aves > Passeriformes > Melanocharitidae > Melanocharis > Melanocharis versteri. Next base: position 1,150,288 of record VZTG01004578.1, on the reverse strand, counting down.
AAATACAGGTGCCATAAGTCCTGGTCATCTAAGCCACAATTCATCCATACCTCCACAAAATTTCCCCTGAGGTTTCGCATTTTCCAAGAACACTTTCAGTATATAAATACCTTTCCAAGCTTTTTGCAAAATCCAGATAATAATTTAGTTAGTTTATATTATAGTTGTATTATCGCTTCATGCATAATCATATCGTAGGCGTATAATGTAGTAGGTGATAGAACCAACAACTGCATTCGGAAATGTCAAACAGAGGAAAGTTAATCTGCTTTTCCTCCGAAGTGTTGTGCAGATGCAGTAGAGGAGACACGAGCCGTGGCCCCTGTGTCTCGGGCCAGCTCGTGTCGGTGCGAGGGCGGGAGCACTGGCGGGTCGCCGATCGCTGCCGCGCAGCTGGGCTGAGCGCGGGCAGGTCCCAGCAGAGCCGCTCCCTCTTGCCTGTGTCTGCCGTCTGACCAGCTGTTAAATGAGTGAAAGATAACCAAGGCAGGAGATAAAACAATGCTCTTTGGGAGCACCATCGAACACATCCAATTACACGTTAATAGAGCTTGCAGGAGCCAGGAGCGTGGCCTGATCCCACCAGCTGCTGGTGAACAGCAAATGAACTTCGGGGAAAGCTGAGGTTCTTGCTGGTACTTGGCATCAGCCTGGGCATCAACTGCAGCTCCTGATGGACCTTAATCAAGTCTCTCCACATAAGCTTTTCCCACTAGTGTTTAACCTGTCTGAACGGTGCACAAATCTGATTCCTGTGAGTGGAAGTTTCTAACAGGCTAGCAATAAAAGAAAAAAACTACCCAAACAACAAACTCAAACAAACACCAAAAAAAAAGGCAAATAAAGGAAGACTGGCACAGGGAATAGACGAATTAATTGCACCTTGTCCAAGCTACATGTGCTGGGATAGAAACCCTTTTGCTGTGGGTAACCATCCAGTAACCACTCCTATAGCAATGATAAGTGATAACTGAGGGCCCCTAGAACAACCCAAGAAGTCCTAGCTTATTTCTAAACAGCTACTAAGAGCGCTGATGCTATGATGGATGGCTCCTTACTTGAAACCTTCTTTCCCAAAAAGCACAAGACTGTCAATATTTGTAAGCTTTAGTCACACAGGTCAGCAAATATAATAGGCAAATATGCAGAGCAAAATACATTTTGATTGATTAGATGCTTTGGAAAGAAGGCACCAAGTTCTTTATTACAGATATTTATCTTGTAGTCTTTTTCACTCGGCTGCTTGTTAGTGCATATGGAAAGTTTTGCTTGTATTTTTAAATACTAGTGAGTGTGAGACACATGGGAAAGGTTTTTCTGTGGATTTTCTCTTATTTTAATTGAAATGAGGTCAGATGTAATGCTGGCCTAATCATGTCTTGTTAAGCTCAAACCTGTGTATTTTTCAAGTACTTAGGGGGTTATTGAGAATTGACATAAACTATGCCACAAGAAATGCAACTAAGATTCCCATCTTTATAAATATTTCAAGTGTGCATTATAAAAACAAACATCATAGTAGCAGCAGCTATTCTTTATCTGCGTAAGTGTAGTTGGGGACATGCCAGCATTTTGCCTCCCAAAATGGTCACCAATAGGTGGTGCTACTCTTTCCGAATTCAATGCAGGATTCTTCCTGTTTGTCTCTCAAGCAAATTCTCCTGCATGCCTCATCTTCCTGACAGATCTTTCTCAAAGCCTTTCGTTGATAAATACACAATTCCCAACAGATTGATCTCATATTTTCATATTTCTTATTTGCGGCTGTGACCTTTAGTTGCTCTTGCACACCAGTCTTTGGGTTTTCCCCATGCTCCAGTCTTTTGCAGCCAGCTGTCAAGCAGGAACTTCTGGGAACGTGATTCCCACGCCCAGAGCTTTGGCTGCACTCCCGAAGAGCTTACTTTTGTCTTCATTCAAAGTTCTTTTATCATGACTGTATTTTTCCATTCTTTCTGAAAATGGGTCTTAACACTGCTCTAAAACAAATGAATCATTTTCACTCAAAGTCATCTTTAATAGAACTTTTATAAAATTCTGCTTTTGAATGCAGAAGCAAAAATTTAAAGAAAGGAAAAGGTCATATAAATATAAAGCAAAATCTGTCAAATGGTGTAGAATAGCTCTGGTGATATCAGCCTTTATCTTAAGCAAGGGTATTCTTTTTGCTCATTGATTCAGAATTCAAACTGATAGGTGTATTCTGCTTTCAGTTACTGGTTCAGGGCAATATCCCATAACTCCACCTTGCAGTTATCGTAGCGGTGATTCTCCTGATGGAAGTCATGATGTTAGATTTGCACTGATGGGGAGAGCCAGGCTTGTCACTATCCAGCTGTCAACATTGCCCTTTATGTTGTCCTGAGCCCTGTGCAGGAGCCTGGAAGTGCCAGTGACAGCTGGACCAGAGGGACCTCTCGAGCCAAGCCTCCACACAGGAGACCAGCACACCTCCTCTCATAGCTGTGACACTCAGGGTGCATGTTTGCATTTGTAACAGCTTTGCTAAGGCTTTTTTTTCCAGTGTCACCTATAAAAACAATAGACTTAACTCTAAGCAAATGCTGACTGGGGTACTTCTGCCAGCCTGGGTCTGGAGCAGGGCATACCCTGCAAGAGGAGGAAAGCTGCAAATTCCAGCACCCCTGCAGTACAGTATGTATGGTCAGTCGATGTCCCTCAGCTCCCTCTTGATTCCTCTTAGAGGGTATGTCTTGGCTAGAACACTTTTGGTAAGAGGCTGCTTCCCCAGAGGCTTGATTCCTAATTGCCAGAAAAAAAATAAGAAGACATGAGTACTTCAGATCATAGAATTTTAGAATCATAGGATGTTAAGGGGTTAGAATGGGCCTTAAAGATCATCTAGTCCCAAGCCCCCTCTGCAAGGCACAGAGATATCTCCCACTAGACCAAGTTGCTCAAGGTCTTATCCAACCTGGCCTTGCACACTGACAGGGTTTGGGCATCCACAATCTCCCTGGGCAAACCCAGTGTCTCACCATCCTCACAGTAAAGAATATCTTCCTAATATCTAACCTAAATTTCCCCTCTTTCAATTTGTGGCCATTACTCCTTGTCCTATCACTACAGTTCCTGATGAAAAGCCCCTCTCTGGCTTCCCTGCAGGCCCATTCAGATACTGGGAGGTTGTTATGAGGTCTCCACACAGCCTTCTCTTCTCCAAGCTGAGCAGCCTAAACTTTCACAGCCTGTCTTCATAGGCGAAGTGCTTCAGTCCTCTTAGCAACTCCATGGTCCTACTCTGGACTTGCTCCAGCAGTTCTATGTCCTCCTTGTGTTGGGCGCACCAGAACTGTACACAGTACTTCAGGTGGGGTCTCACAAGGGCAGAGTGGAGGGGGAGAACCACCTCCTTTGACCTGCTGCCACCCTCCTTTTGGATTCTCTTGGATTTCTGGCCTGCAAGTGCACTTTGCTGGCTCATGTTAAGATTTTCATCAACCATCAGCCCCAAGTCTTTCATGCAATGTTGTGCTCTCTGACTCTTTGTCATCCATAGCCCCTAGAGTATATATAAGGCAGCTGCTGCCAGAAGTCCTTCTGACCTTAAAGGTGTGGATACTCTGAGCCTTCTAACATGTCCAAAGGGCTGGACCACTTCACCTGGAGATGCAGGCAACCATGGAAGGTCCCTGGCTGGGCCTCAGCTGGGGAACCTACGCCACACACTTGGAGAGCAGTGGCATCCTTGGAACACTGCTCTTTACCTCCCAAGTTATGAGGCCAAAGGTTGTCAAGCTATTTTTTCCTTCTGCTCAGCTTAATGAATGTTGAGGAGATTTTTTTTTTTCTCTGTTTGTCACACCTGGATGGATGAAATACATCTCTCCTCCTCCAGAGAGGAGGAGACTCTAAGCCTCAAGGTAAGACTCTTCCCTCAAGGCTTAGAGAATCCTCTGGGGCAATACTGGCAATAGATTTGTCATTTCCTCATTGAATGATGATCAGAAAAGCATTGTGTGAGGGTGGAACATGGTGCTTATCATGATACTTTAAAAACAGTATCTGGAACTGCATTTTGTGAAGGTCTTGATCCCTTGTTATGTTAAGGTGCTTTAAGAAAATAGCACCTTAATAGCTCAAGGCTTTCATGGGGGCAGTGGCCAATAAACATCCCATTTTTGCATCACCTTTGAATTTAAGCATGCCTGACCTGGAACCCTAAGTTTTGGGCAGTTTTGGACATGGGCACCTTTTGACCTTAGGACTCACCAGAGCTGGGCAACAACCAAGCTGTTTGACAGGCGGCCACCTCACTATTGAAAACCATGTTCTGTAGTTGATGCCCCAACCCCCAAGCTAGGCAGCCTGTTTGACTTCAGACAAGGTACAAGAAGGGACGCCTCTATCATCAATCTTGGATCTCTAAGTCAGGTTTTCTTTTTTTTCCCTCCAGCCCACCCTGAGTCAGTTGTTGTTACTGATCCATCCTCTTGCCTGTGGGAAGGAAGTGTCTTGTGCCCTCCAAGGTCCATCTGATACGTTACTGAAGTTTCAGTGCTCTGCACCTACACCCTGCACAGAGAGGTATTACCTTACTTTCCCAGCCTGTCTTTTTTAGTTTAACTGAGAAGTACAACTCCTGAACTGCAGCTTCCAACATGTGTGCATTGCTCTAGATAAGATCTTGCTGACCCTGTAGGAGACTCCACAACAAAAGGAATTGTTTCGTTGCATGAGTATGATTTATGAGTATTGAAAAATAAAAGGGATCCTATCATGGGAAATAGAAATCTGATATGAGGGAAAGAGATATTGTTTGGGTACACACTGGGAAACATCGACATCCTTGTTACTGGAGAAACCGGATCAGTTTAGCCACATGATCCGAAACATAATGGAGCTTACACATTAATTTTAAAGATGTCAGTAAATCAGTAAGCATCTTGAAGGGTGAAACAAATGTCATGAGCATGAATATTCATATATGTCCCTGATAGGTTTCATACTAGTCTAGCTGTTTTACAGAAATTGGTGAAACAACCATCTTTCACTCAGTATCAGCACCAGATACAATGTAAGACATACATAAATTCACTGAAGAAACTGAATCATTTCTGAGGAGGAACTTTTCTCATCCTTGACTATAGATGTAAGGGAAGAGTAAAATATAGAACTGAGTAGAAAGCCTAGACCTACCTTAAATAAGTGTGATCCCAAGAAAAAGACCAGAAAGGCAGGTTTAGAAATAGGCTGCACGGAAGGGGCTTGCTAGAAGCACAGAAACTATCTTTGTTTTCTTAATCCTTCCAATGCCCAAAGGAACGGGGCTCGGAAATTTTGTGAGAAACAACATAGCATCCATTTCTTCTAAACAGAATAACTTGCAAAGCCTCCACATTTTTGGCCAGGAAGAGTTTTAGATTTGGTGTTTTGCAGCTGCTTCAGGATCAGCTTTTTAAACACTTTGTAACTGCATTCTTTTTTTCCCCAGTTTATTCTGTTTTTCAGGCTTGTCTTGAACTGGTACATATTGTGACTCCTCTGCCAGGTAGGAAGAGATTTGAAGCTTTGCAGGCTGGTGTAGAGCAAGAAACCTGTTCTGCAGGAATACATTTTGTAAATGTCTTTGTTTTACCTGCAGACATTGTGTGTGTAGGTATAGACAAAAATAGATTCAAGAAAATACTTTGTTGAACTATGAAGCCCCCACAGCACCTTGTGGCTCCTGCTACTCAGCCTCCAGTGCTGTTCAAGCCTTGTTTTTCTGTTTGTAAATCACTGGCCTGTACTGACCACTACGTGTTTAGTTGCTTATTTAATGTTGGTAAAGATTGAAGAGAACAAAGGCTAAAATAGAGATGTGCAAATGATTACTTAGTACCATTAAATTTAGTGTCCTTTCTGCTAATAGATAAGACAATTTCTGTCTAAAATATTTTGGACTCAGTTGTAAACTATGGCAACAAAAAGACATTTTTAGGTCTTTCTGCTGTTTCCAAGTTCAGATGCTTTTTTCCACTATTTGATCTCTTTGCTTTATACTAGAGAGTTTCAGCATTTTCTCTTGTTTTTTCCTGTTTCTCAATGCTCCTAATGAAAACTCCAACAATAAAAGATCAATAAAAGCTAAATTCACTCTTCAGATGGGATTTTATCATCTCTTTTCCATGAATTTCCAAATCCCTACCCCCAAAATCCACAAACAGGAAATCACTAAAGCCAAGGGATCTTAGGAGAAGGTACGGCTGGTGGTGTCTCCCAACCTTCACTGACACGTCAGCCAAATGAAAATAATACTTGAAATTTGTTGCACAGGTGCTTTGCCTCTAAGCTTAATGCAAAAATTGTTACCTATTCTATTACTTTACTGTAGAATTACTTAATAACTGTATTTTTGCTCCAGTTCATAAGAGCTATTGCACAGGCTTAATGGTACTCATAAGAGTATATGAGAGACAGGAGAGCTGATGGCATATAACAATTAGAGTCTCAAAACATCCCTGATAGACTCAAGAATCAATTACCTACACTTTATAAGCAGTTCTCTATTCCTACCTGTTCACCCAAAGACAGAGGACAAGTTGCTCTGTCAGCTGGGTGCCAGAGGCTGTGGCGCTGGTGGGCAATGGGGGTCTGACCTGACCTGCTTCTCCCCTGCCAGTGCAGCCAGTTTGACACGACGGGGGTGAGTCCTTCCCTCGCTTCCCTAGGGCACAGCTGAAGCACTTCAGCCCTGCTGGGACAGGGGGCTTGTCCCAAGGGCTGCAGTGGCATTACACCTGCACAGAGCAAGGCTTCACCACCCCAAACAGAACCGGCGGCTGAGAAGGGCACACAAAGGGAGATGTGGTCAGCTGCTTTTCCAATGGGCAGCCTCTGTCTTGCACTTAATGGGCTTCAGTGAATCAATCAGAGGTCCCAAGGAGTTAAACATAGATATAATTCCTTTTCTCATAGCAGGCTGGAGATCTGCAGACAGGGTTCAGCCACAATGCTAAAATCCCATTCAAGCAGAAATGTCACGTTATTTACTTGCTAAAACAATGCTCTTATTGCAAAGACATGTTAGGAGTGAAAATATGACAGCATCTATTTTAGGTTGTCATTGATCTTTAATTTGCTATGACCTGAAGGTTTTCCATGTAGTCAGTGCTTTTTGGCCAAAATATATGACTGCAGGGAAATGAGTAAATGAGTGCCAGAGATGTTCTTTTTTTTCCTATGAAAAGACTGAAATTGCTTTGTGTAAATGTGTGGAAAATGCTGATATTTTGTTTCTATAAATACTTTGCCTCCTGCGTGCTGTATTTCATTTGTGCTGTTTCCTAGGAGTATTTGGCTTCTTATCACTTTTACACAGCGTGCTGAATACAAATGAGCTACAGTTTACCCAGCAACAAAGCTGTGGAGCATTTGTGGCTGTTGTGCATTTCCTGAGCAAGAGTAACTACTGAATGAAGCAGATTACCCTGTAGCCTTGCAAAACACTGAGGATTATAAAACATGCATTTAGTGGATAAATACACAGAGGAAAATGCACAGACGATCTCTGTTTCTATATATATGGATGTGCGTATACATTAATATATCTGGTTGATGCAAAAAAAAAATCCTGAAATAATCCATCATTTTTAATGACAATTTAAATATAGCGGAAGCAAAAAACCTCAAAATTGCATTTCTTATTCTCAGTGATACCACCTACAACCAGGCTCCTTGTTTATGGAGTCTATAAACAAGGAGTCTGTTACCACAGACTCCTGTGATCGCAGGAGGATTCAGGTTGAAAGGAACCTCAGGAGATCACTGGTCCAACCTCAGCTCAGAGCAGGGCCAGCTCTGAGGCCAGACCAGGTTTCTCAAGGCTTGATACAGCTGTTTCTTGAAACCTCCGAGGATGGAGACTGCACAGCCTTCCAGAGCAGCTGCCCTACTGCTTGATTGTCCTCGTGGGGAAAATCTTTCTCCACATATCCGATCTGAACCTCTCTTGTTTCATCATCTGTTGTCTCTCATTCTCCTACCATGTGTCTCTGCGGGTTAAAACCCTGGCCCTGTCTCCTTGATGGTCTCCCCATAGATGGGTGCCTGCTGTTAGGTGCCTCCAAAGCCATCTTTTCTCCAGGCTGGACAAGCCCAGTTTCCTCAGCCTGTCCTCAGAGGGAAGCACTCCAGGCTCCAACCAGCCTGTAGGCTCTTGCTGAACTCAGCCCAGCTCCTCATCCTCTTCCTTTTATTTGAAAGGATCAAAACTGGGCACAGGACTGCAGACACAGTCTCACTACTGATGAGTAAAGGGGCTACTCCCTAGACCTCCTGGCCACACTCTCATTAACACAGCCCTGGTAACCCCTGGCCACATTTGCTGCCGGGGCACACTGCCACATCATGCCCAGCTTGTACCCACTGACATCCCCAGGTCCATCTTGCCAGAGCTGCTTCCCAGCCGGTCAGGCACCAGTTGCATCCCTACAAGGGATTGCTCCTTCCCAAGTGCAGGATGTGGCATTCATCCGTGCTGAATTTCAGCAGATTCCTGCTGGCCCATTCCTTCAGTGTGTCCAGGTCCCTCCGGGTGGCAGACCTGCCCTCCCGTTTACTGAATGGTGCACCCAGCTGGTGTAAACTTGATGAGACTGAACTCATGGTGTCACTGATGAGGATGTGGAACCGGACAGGTCCCAGGACACGTGCCTGCTGCTCTCCGCTTGTTACTGGCCTCCAGGCACAGGATGGTTCGTTCACTCTGTCCTGTGAGCCCAGCCACCCAAGCAGCTTTTAGACACCAGTTGCCCACCCATCCAGACTCACTTGGATGCAAGAATATCATAGGAGACAGTGTCAAAAGCCTTGCTAATGTTCAGGTAAATACCATGCATTGAAGAAAAGTGTTCCTGGAGAACTCCATGATTTTACCAGTGACCAAAGTTAGGCTAACTGGCTTGTGTTCCCCAGGTTATGCTTTTGGTCTTTTCTGAAGACAGCTGCAGAATTTGGCCTCCTCCAGATCTTAGGGACCTCTCCTTCTCCCCGACACCTCTCAAAGTGGCAGAGGGTGACCTTATAACGGCAGCAGCCAACTGAGTGAGCAGCCTTGGATGCAGCTCATCAGATCCCATGGACACCTATGGGCCGAGTTCTCTTGAGATCCCTGACTCAATCCTCATCCTCTGCTGATCTCCTCTTCCTCCCACCCTCTGTACTCCTGATGCGTTTTGGCAGTGGGGTGAACCAAGATGACAGGTTCACTTTCCTGGGGAGCAGACCCCCTAGTAGAACCAAGAGGAAAGATTCAGATTTTTTCAAGAACATTTTGGGTGAAAAACATGAACTGTTTTCACAAGACTTTGGAAAATATCAGGACGCGTTCCCCAAGCTGTGTAATTAGCTGTGGGCAGAGGAGGGATGGAAAAGTGCATTTGGAATTACACACCTGAAGTCATCATCCGAGTCAGTTTGATCTTTTTCTCACTCAAAGCTTGAGCGAGGACTTTGTGTTGCCTTGAGAGGGGAATGCCAGTGTAAGCGCTGAGGTCCTCAGCACTTCCCATGTGTGTGCCACTTCTTTAATTGCTAAAATACACACAGGAATATGCTAGAGCTTGTTATACAGGAGTGTTTGTAGTGTCTCAGAGCAACTTAAACGAGTCTTGTTGAACTCATTGACAAATGTAATACAGAGGCACTTGGCAATTTTGCCTAAATTAAACAGTAGTCAGTGACACAATTTGCCAAGGTGGGCAATGAGATTATGATTATTGCGAGTTAAAGGTCTACATATCATGATTTTACATGATCTACTTAATACCTGGGGTTTTAAACCTGCATTCTTTGCTCTGGTACATCGGTGTAGGCTTTTCAGTGCACTGGATTAGATTGTATGTTGTAGTGAAATAGAAATATATTTTATAAAATATTCTAACATAATGTAACATCATTAAAAACAGAACATAATTAGTGAAAATAGTACTTCCCCCCTGTAGCACAGAGGTTACCACACACGATTTTCATGGGACTGGCATAAGAAAAAATGAAGGGAGGGATTCTCACATGGAAATAAGTATAAACAGCAAGAGAGGGCCACCTTCTATCCTGATGCTCTCCATGCTGGTGAGACAAGTGGGAGAGCATCCAGCAAGGATCAACCCACCCTCAGGTAGTTGCTTTATGAGGAAAGAGCTGACAAGGGAGCACAAATCTCTACAAGTATTTCAGAGTATAAATACTGTGGTATTTATAAATGAGATTTGACTTTCCTGAAATGCAGAAAATATCATAACAGTTTTTAGCATGACTAAAGCTCTGTCAGATTAAGTCTGACTGGTGTTTAAAACCTCGGATGTCTGTCATTTGATGGACATCGTCTTAAGGTTCATCTCAAATGTGCAGAAGCCAATATGGGGTCATTTTCTGGGAAATTGGGACTGCAGAGGGTTTGTCCTCTTTCAAAACGTAGTCACTGTCTGTTCTGTAAGGGTGCTGTACCCAGCAATCCTTGTTTGAATGGCAAGGTTGGAAGTAGTTCAGTGCACATGAAATCAATAAGCAGAATTGGGGTGAAATGGTCAAGGAACTGCAGTTGATCAAATGATAGTTGATAGTATTTATTACCTGACCGTACAATTTGTCCATAAACGGATATATACAAGGCAAAATCCAGCCTTCTGTTTAATAGTCTTTTGCCATGATTCCCACAAAGCCTGCTTTCCTTCTCCCAGGGCTTCCCTGTCTCTGTGGGTTATCTGAAATTATGGGGTATCTAAGAATTTGTTTTCGTGTGCCTATGTTTTTGAGGGGCTGCAGACTATCTGAGCTTTTTCCAAACATGGAAAAAAATACAGTAATTCTGTTTCACTGAATTCAAAGGGCATAATTCACCCAGAAGTGGACCACTTTTTCTGTAGCCAATGCCACAGTCTTTCTGCCCTTAAAAATATAAAGGCTGCATTTAACTTTCATTTACAAGCGTAAATTAGAAATATTTTCTTCTTTAGTTTAGGGTGGAAAGAGAAAAATTAAAATCCCTTGTTGATTTTCTGGGAAGTTAAGTGGTCAAATTTCATATCAAATTTCACATAGCAAAACAAAGAAATGCAGCCATCCCTCAAACACCAAAATCTCTTTTTCTCATAGAATTGTCATTATTTCTATGGGGTTTTTCTTTTGCCTGGTGTCCTAAAGAAATGAGACTTCTTTTACTGCCTCTATTTGCATTTGTGCCTGTTTACCAGTTACCGTTTGATAACTCACTGAGTTTAAGCCAGTTTGGAGAGAAGGAAGGAGGACACAGAGAACCTGAGCTCCCACTCAGGGAGCTGGTGGGAAGAAGAGATGAGGGGCAGGCAAGGAGCGTTCAGCTGCCCCTCCTTCTGCTCAGCCTTTGCAGTAGCAGCACTTGGCAGCAGCTGGGCTTGGCACACCCAGAGTACTGTGCCAGCTGGAGCTACTTCCAGTTTCTTGCCCACCTGGCAGGCACAGTGATGGGGCACGGTTGGGAGGAGGGCAACCATTGCTTGAGGTCACTGAAACTGGCGTGGTGAGTGGGTGAGGATGCAGGGAGGGAAGGTGCCTGGTCATGTGGGTACGCAGCCTTAGTTCAGACTCCTTTAATTTTGCTCTTCGAGGAACAACTTGCCACCCCCTTGGTCTCTCAGGGATTCACAAGTGAAGGAAAAAGGAAGGCATGTGGATTGTTATGTTCATTACGTTTTTATTCCTTCAATGGTGCTAATATATTATCAATACTTCATCTCAAAAAGTCTCATTGCAGGGTAGGACTGAAGGTGAGGCTATGTGTGAAAATCTCTGGGGCACCCCAATTTGTTCTGCCTGTTCCTCTTTCCACAACGATTCCTTTCCAGATTCGGGGATTTGGAGCCACCATGAATCTTGGCTTGAGGGCCTTTTAAAAAACATGAAAGCCAGGGCAGTACATGTGAGCAAGTCCTCTTTTTCTGGTGTGATATAATAACCACCTTCATCACACAAGGCACGCAGCACCAGGGCCGCTGGTGTGAGAGACTGGGGCTGGGGACCAGGGTGTCACTGCAGAGGACATGCTAGCTCTCCCAAAGTAGGATTTGGCAACCTGCATTTTTTTTTAATTTCTGAGAATATTTTTAAAATCGTTTTCACAGAACTGTAGTCTACACTTCAGCAAAGTAAATTGCTTCTGTACTTCTTTAAAGGAAAACTGCAGTAACATACCAGGTGTGCAATCTGGACCAGAAATCTTCAGAAGTCAAGAGCAAAGGACATTTAATCCTGACCAAGCAGACTAAACATTTGGTCTGAGAGCTGGAGAAAATTCAAGATAATCATAACGTGCTCTGCATGTTGCAGTTCATCTCCTCTAGCAGTTGGAGTCCAAAAAGGTCACATCAACCATGAGTGAAGAAAGAAAGGAAAACACTCAGCAAGATGAATATTGCTCAGAGCATTAATTTTCCCACACCTTCTCCCACAGCAGGGTCACAAGCAATTAAGAGCCCTCATAGTGGGAACACTTCCACTGACATACTTTACTCTCATCCACGATTTTTTTCAAATTTCTTACTTTGGAGAGGTGGTGTGTTGTGATCCAACAAACCACATTTTTATTTGCAAACTAGCCTAGAAATTAAATTTTCTCAGACAAAAGTTTGAGGTGTTTCTCCCTTCCCTCCTCTCATTTTGTATGGGGTGACCTGATCAGCAGCCTTCTCTCTATAGCTGTCCACTTCCGTCAAGTTACAGGAAAAAATACAGTCAAAGTCTCTATATTAATACTTACTCAATAAAACACGGGTTTATGAAAAAGGGATTGAGAAGCAAAAATGAGAACATGTGAGAAATGCCTTCCTGATCCTGAAGAAACAAAGCTGACAACTTTCACATCAAAATATTTATTTTAATATTTATGTGCTCCTCAATGCTCTTCTGATCTCTTTTCTCTTTGCAATTCGAGACAAATATACAAAATTTTGGGAAAGAGAAAGAGCTGTTGTGTTAGAAGAAATGATAGTGATAATGTCATACATCAAAGTGCTGAGATGTCTCAGTCGTACTCAGCTGGGAATCTCTATTTTCCACTTAACATCCACTTGGAAGATCCCATGCACCACTGTTGGGGTCTGCACTGGGGTACGCGCTGAGTCCCAGGGGATCCCCATGTTCCCCTGCACTCTTGGTTACTGTGACTCTTTAAAGGCATGGCACAGCCTTTTCATCTCTCCTGCCTGTTCAGGTTTTTATATCATGCCTGCTGACATGCTGTCTGAGTTCTTCTTTGCCCATCTGAAATGCCATTTTATCTATGGGTATTGAATAGCACAATCCTTCATACGCAGCTGACTGCATTTATTTGTGGCATGACTTAAATGGATGCACCTGCAAGTCTACATAAAAAATCACCTAAGCCTATGAGTTGGAATTTGAAGGAAAGCAGAAAAATGCACATTTCAGTATTATTTCTCATTCTTTGATGTTCTACTTCAACATCAAATTCAATTTTCTATTTTCTCCTCAAAAAAGAGAGAAGATTTCATTGTTATGCCACTGCATTTTTATACTACTGCATGGATAAAATAAGCATCACTTTTTAAACCAAGAAAATTTTTAATATTATTTAAATGAAATTTATATGTACTTATCTATATGCATATTCATATTTTTAACCCCTCAAATACCTGTTTTCTGTCATGTGAATTTTCCAAAGCAATCACTCATTTTTAATTTCAGCTGGACAGGACCATCTGCTGTGTCCTGCTGGTGCTCCAGGCTCTCTCCCCAGCCTCTGATAAAGCCCACACTCTTCACACTGGTGCCTTCCTGTGCAGTCCCTTGGCCCTGCTACATAGGACTCTTGTTCCACCTCATCCTCCTCAGACTCATGAGGAAGCCCCCTCGACATTTTCAAGACCACCAGCAAGGGTGGTCTGTGCCTGGCAGCTCCTCACTGAATGCAGCAGGGATGCTGCAGATGAGGCTGCACAGAACACCCCAGATGTGGACAGCAGGAGAAAATCCTTCTTCCTCTTACATGGGGAGATAGAGAGGATTACCAAATAAATTGCATTTAAATCAGTTAAATCAGAAGACACCTTGTCTGCAAAATTAGTTGTGGGCAGTGCTAGCAGGTAAATAGTTATCCATTTTGAAGTGTCCTGGGATTTTTAGATGTCTGCAGGAAACAGCTTAGCATGAGTGAAAGTTGAAGAACTGAGTTGTGGAATTGGGGTCCTAGCTTTGTATCTTTTAGAGAAGGTGCTATACATACCAATATGGCATTTGTAGACATTTAAAATCTTGTAGCAATACTGAACCCCGAAGCCACGTTTCCTGACAGAATGTTGAGTGCCACTTGGAAAGGGTGAATGTATAAAAGACTTCCCAAAGTGGCATCCCTTGGTGGCCACAGCAGTCACACTTCATGGAGAAATGTCTTGTCCGGTTCCTGGGAACACCATGACTTAGTCGCTGTTTTGGGAAGTTATTGTTGTGTCTTTTTCATAGAATCATAGAATAACTCAAGTTAGAAGGAACCCATAAGGATAACCAAGTCCACCTCCCTGTTCCTCATAGGATTACCTAAAACAAAACCATACGACTAAGTGACATCCAGATCCATGTTCCTTGAACTCTGTCAGGCTTGGAGCCATGACAGCTTCCCCAGGGGAAGTGATTGACCACCCTCTCAGTTAAGACCCTTTTCGTGATGGCCAACCTGAGCTTCCCTTGAATCAGCTTCATTCCATTTCCTTATGTCCTATCACTGATCACCAAAGAGAGTTCAGCATCTTGAGGAAGTTGTAGGCTCCACTCGGGTCTGCCCTCAGCCTTCTCTTCTCCAAGCCAAACAAACCCAGCAATCACAGACACTCCTCATTAAGTCTTGCCCTCAAGATGTTTCACCATCCTGATTGCCCTCCTCTGGACACATTCTCATAGCTTTAAATCCTTTCTTACACTGCAGTGCCCAAAACTGCCCCCAGCACTCGAGGTGAGGCTGCCCCAGTGCAGAGCAGAGCGGGACAATCCCCTCCCTTGCCCGGCTGGTGATGCTGTGTCTGATGGTCCCCAGGACACGCTTGGCCCTCCTGGCTGCCAGGGCACTGCTGACTCATATCCAGCTTTTCACTGACCGGGATCCTCAGATCTCTTCCCACAGGGCTGTTCTCCAGGCTCTCATCCTCTGATTTGTGTGTATAATCAGGATCACCTGTCCCAGGTGGAGCATCTGTCACTTGCTCTTGTTAAATTTCATATGTTTGGTGGCTGCCCAGCCCTCTAGTCTTACTCACATCTCTCTGCAGGGCCTCTTTACCCTGGAGGGAGTCCACAGCTCCTTTTAGTTTAGTATAATTGGCAAACTTACTTAATGTACATTCAATTCCTGTGTTTGGATAATTCATAAAAACCTTACAGGACTCTGGCCCTAAAATGGAGCCCTGTGGAACCCCACTGGTGGCTGGCTGACTGGCTGATGTGACCCCATTTACTGTAACACTCTGAGCCCAACCTGCCAGTCAGCTGCTCACCCAGTCTATTATGGACTTGTCTAGCTGCGTGCAGAAGGATACCGTGAAAGACAGGATAAAAACCTTTCGGTTTATGGTAGTGTTCTTATAATTTTTAATATTTTTTTCTGGCACTTTCAGTGACATCAGGATAAAGCACCAGTGAACCAGCTGAAGAGAATGACAGGAAATCCAGCAGCTTTAATGGTTCACAACAATTTCTGTCTGCTTGCCAATGTGACCCCATTTTTTAGATTACTATGGTTGTAGAATTAAGATGCAGATGTGATGCATAACAGCTCCTGCAAAGAGCTGTATTACACAAATCATTAAAATCGCCGAAAAATTAAAATGAGGCAAAGAAAATTGGGACTAACACTGACCTCAGACAATTTCTCTGTCTTGTTTCGGCCTAATTAGATTACAAATAAATTAAACTGCTAGCTCAGGTGTTGCTCACGCTTTCTGAATTTTTGCCTGCTGCAGGGATAGTGTGTGGATGGAGATGGAGACCTGGGTCTGCTCAGCACAAAGAAGAGGAGTGTCACTGCTGTCTTCCGCCACCTAACGGGAGGCTCTGCTGGGCTGTGTGGGCAACGGGGAGGGGCAGCCGGCACAAGCTGCAGCAGTGGAAATGGTCACGGGAATTTGCCACTGGTCCGAGCAAACCAAGAAGAGAGGCTTGGACGCAAACCGCAGTAGAGGTTACAAGAGTTACAAAAAGTAATTCTTTGATGTTACAAGACAAGTGACTTGTAACACAAAGTTACAAGAGAAATTCTTTTTTTGGTGTGCACGGCGTGTCTCATTCAAATCGAGGCTTAAAAAATGTGGTTTTACATGCAGTTCTGAAACCTTACGAGCATTCAGATACAACATGATTCAATTAATGAGTGCTTAATACACACATGCTACTGGAAAGCAACTTGAATTGTGTGGCGTCATCATCCATTTGCTTCTTTCATGATCTAGATATCCCTTGAGTTGGTCTTAGAACCACAGAATCATTACGGTTAGACAAGACTTCCAAAATCATCAAGTCCAATCACTAACCCAGTACCACCAGGTCCACCACTAAACCATGTCCTTAAGCACCACACCTACGTATTAGATTGCCCGGGGAGGTTGTGGGTGCCCCATTCCTGGAAGTGTCTAAGGTCAGGTTGGATAGGACTCTGAGAAACTTAGTCTGCTGAAAGCTGTCCATGGTAGCGGATTTGGCACTAGAAGATGTTTAAGCTCTCTTCCAACCCAGACCATTCCATGATTCTGTGATTTTTTGAACACATCCAGGGATGGTGATTCCACCACTTCACCAGGCAGCCTGTTCCAATGCCTGAAAACCCTTTCAGTGAAGGAACTTTGCCTAATATCCAATCTAAACCTCCTCTGGTGCAACTTGAGGCCGCTTCCTTTTGTCCTATCACTTATTACCTGCGGGAAGAGACTACACTCATCCCACTACAATCTCCTTTCAGTTAGTTGTAAAGAGCAATAAATCCCCTCCGAACCTCCTTTTCTCCGGACTGAACACCCCCAGCTCCCTCAGCCTCTCCTCGTAGGACTTGTTCTCCAAACCCTTCACCAGCTTNGGGGGCGGCGGGGGCTCCGCGCAGCCTGCCCGCCGGCCTGGGCTCCCTGTGAGTGCGGGGCGGCGCGGGCCGGGGCGAGCGGGAGGCTGGGGAAGGGATGCGGGGCCGTCCCGCCTGATGGGTGGCATCTCTTTTTCCAGGAGCCTGGTCAACGGGACCTTCTCCGAAGTCAAGGACAGGATGTTTTCCCACCTGCCCTCCCTGCAGCTGCTGTAAGTATGGCACTGGGAAGGAGCACGGCCAAGTAGCACTTCACCCCTCCCTCCTGAATAGAATCCCTTTCAGCATAGAGCCTCCCAGTTCCTCCTAAATAGAGTTCCCTTTCCCTTGAAGAAAGGGAGAAAACGGATAAATCCCCAGCTTGCACAGTCCCCCAATGTTGCTGCTGTTTCGTAATAGGGATGCATTTTCTGCTCAGAAACCACTTCATAAAATGTGTATTTAGTTACTAAAGGAGGGGAAAATGTTTTACGATGCCTTAAGCTCCTCTTTCTTTAACTTCAGCTTCAGTAAGTTTAAGGCTGAGTTTTGTCCCCCAGAGTTACGTGGTGGTGGCTCTCACTCCTGCTCACTTTGTGCCCAGGAGTCTGGCACTGGCTTTGTGGCATTGTGAGCACAATGGGGTGAGCAGAGGCTACCAGGACACGCTTCAGAGGGAATTCTCTGTGTGTGAAGCTGGTGTTGTCTGCAGCATGACTCCGTGCTTCAGCATGCAACTTGGAGGGTGGCGCCTTAGATGCCTTCTGACCCAGCGGTCCTCTGTCCCAGGAGACAGTGGTCCAGCTCCCAGCACTTTGCAGCCATCCCTCCTTCCTGACCCCAAGCGAGCTGGCTTGGTCCTGCCCATGCTGCAGTTGGGTGTGTGCCTCCTGCTCCAGGAGCTTACCCAAACTTGCTTAATTTAGCTGTCCTGGGAGGCAGCAGAGAAGATACAGAGACTGCGGTACAGCCCCCCTGGGGAGCCTGGATACTCACTTCTCTGGCAGTCTGCCGCAAAGCTGAGCAGCAGCCTGCATCCTGCCTAGCCCCGTGCAGCCTGTCCGGAACGCCTGATACTCTCCACACCTCCACCCCGTAACGACTGACTGACCCCCTCCAGGCAAAGACATACTGCAAAGAAAAATTCAGCGCAAAGATCCAAAACCTGCCAGAAACCCAGGCTGAGTGCTTGCCACAGCACTAGATGTTAAAGTCTGGTAGCTGATGGTGAGGCTCCTCTCCTTGGGCACCCCACCTCCTTTGACTCAAAGGCCTGCCTTCCTACTGAGAGTAGCAGCACTCCGTGCAAAATGCTGGGAGGAAGCAGGCAAAGCAAAGGGTGGGAGCCTTCACCTCCTTTGATGTGAAACTGGTCCCAAACTCAAGTTTTTGTGAGAGTTGGGGGTCAGCACAGAGCCCCCAGCAGAGAGCACGAGGACCTTGCCCACCAATGAATGGCGGCAAACAGCGGACCTGAGCCGGCTGGGGAGGAGAGGGAGGAATCCATGGGTGAGAAACTGTGGGGGGAAAATTAGGGATGGGGGGAATATGGCTTGGTTTGGATGGTGGTACTAGGAAGAGGGAGGAAGAGCAGATGAAGATTGTCCCTTTTCCTCAGCTGTAGTAGATCTCCTGGAGATGTTGGGGTGTGTAGGGTGGTGGGGCAGAGGTGGGTTGTTGAGGAAGGCAGAAGTTGCTCATGTCGCTTTATGTGGTAAGTCAGATGTGGGAGCAAGAGGGGTTTGTCACCACCACCACCACCTTGGGCACTGACAAATTCTGTTGTTTAGAGTAATTTGTGACTTTTTCCTTAAAACATGAGAAAAAATAACGATTAAATGACAAAGAGCTGCATGCATAATTGAGCACATGGGCACCTCAGGACAATGTCTTCTGCGGCAGTAATCATGGTAAAATAGTAATGCAAAGATTTAATTTTGGTGGTGGTCTGCATCTTTGTCAGATTTCTTTGGGATGATTTAAGGAGCATTTGTCTAGTATTAGCATAATATCCAGGGATCACAAGGAAAGTTTGCATTTCATGTTCATTAGTCTTCTAAATTAATTTTAGTAAAATGCCTAAAACCATACAAAAGGAAGATTAATCAGCTGCTCTAATAAAGCAATTTGTGCAGACATATTCATTCATAGGGGAAAATACTGAGATTTTCCAGAAATTATTTCTTTTGAGTAGTGTTCATTTTTAAGACCAAATAAGAAGTTTTGCTATTTTCTTGAAAGGAGTTTGCCCTCTCTGCCTTTGAACATCAACATTTGGAGATTGCCCACTGTTGTGCTTTGATACAGCAAGGAATGAACTTTGCTGGCAAAGCCTCCATAGCCTCCTTCTCCCTGGCTGCCTTGTCCTGGCTCAGGTGTCAGCCTCTCTGGCGCAGCTCTAGCAGGTTTTGTCCCAGGAGTTCACACGGGAGTAGGGCAAGGCAGTGCCTGGAGGAGGCAGCACTGCAGGTCTCTCTCACCGCCTGTGGACTCAGGGCTTTGCTTTATAAAGATAGCAGGAGTCTCTGTCTCGGTGGTTTGGATACGTCTGTGTTTCCAGCTGACAAGCTGGCTGCTGTCCTCCCGCACTGTACCCCATCTGCAGGTCAGGCTTGGAGCATTCCCCTGGGAGCGTGGAGTGAGTGAGCACTGGCCCGCTGCGACTGCATAAACGAGAGCTGGTGCTTGGGAGCTTAGCACTGGTGCTGAGCTGGACTCTTAGAAGTTGTCAGTGGGGCTGGAGGGGTGGTGAGCGGATGGGGCCCACACTCAGCAGACCTGCCAACTTATGATGGCTTGTTCTGCTCAGTGGACCACAGAGATGAGGACCAGGTTACGTTTAGCCAAGGTCAATGGCACAGCAAGCATCTTTCCTGGGGAGTAGTGGACATTAACTATCATCATGTAATGCCTTTAATTTTTTTTCAATAGACAATTCCACAGTATTTTATGTGTGCTGCATTGGTGGGGCGATACGGGCTCAAGTCAGTAAGATTAGTTTGGTCATGGGCAATAAACACAACAGGCATAATCCAGTGTGTCAAGTTTTAATGTGTTTTCCTAATGCCTGCTCTTCATTTTCAGCTTGCTGAACTCCAACTCCTTCACTGTTATACGAGATGATGCCTTTGCTGGTCTCTTCCATCTAGAATACCTGTAAGTTTGGTATTTTATGTCCTTTATAAATAAAGATGTTTTGATAAGTTGCCAAGACTCCTGCTGCAGAATCTTGGTCTTTACTGTGATTCCCAAGAGCAGGGGAGCTGAAGGATTTATGTTTCACTCCCGTGCGAATGTTCTTTACGGTGACTGACGATTTTTCAGAGGTTACAGTGCATTTTTAAAAGATGCTGTGAATGCAAGGTGTCTCTGTGCAACTACAGCACACCAAAAAGGCATTGCTTAGCAAGAGCCTGTCTTGGCTTTCCAGAACAGTGCCACCCCTGTCGAGGGGATTTGAACCTCAGTAAGAGGTGGAGCAGCCTGTCCTGACCTGTGGGTGGCCTGAGCAGGAATTGCAGAATACTGGTGTATTGCCCAGAACAACCCTGATTCTGCTTCTCTTTTCCCAGCTTTTGTCTCCTACTTTGCCTATTTCTGATACCCTATTTAATGTCCATATAATTTATCTTTACATAATTAATTATAAATACATAAATATATAAACATATATTTTGTACAACATAAATTATTGTAATTGTTTATATTATTATTTAAAATTATTTAATTCTCCTTTTGTTGATATCATTCACTTAGTTGATTTTTACATTCCTTTCTTTTTCTGATCCTTATTTTTGTTTATTTTTAGTTCACCTTTTTTTCTTTTAAAAAAAACTATTAGCCCTGGTACAAGGTTGTCCTCCCTTCACACTCCAAAGGACTGGCATTTCTCTGTATTATTCAATATGAGCTGGTGTGTTTAAAACTATGAGTACAACCTGAAAAAAATCCTCATCCCTCCAGCTTTCCAAGCTGAAATGTAGCTGTGGAAAACATTTGTCTTTTTCTACAGGAAGACCAATCCTCATAAAACTGACTCTTGCTATAATCTTGAAGGTAAATAGATATTATTGTGGGGTATATCCAGGGTTAATAGTCTGGTACATGTGGAGTAGCCGACAATGGAATTTGCAGATAATGGTAAATGGTATATGCTAAAATCCATGATTCAGCTACATCTGGATTTTTCAGAGATAGCAAGTTACCTAAGCATTCTCTTTTCCTTGTGTCTACAGGGAAAAAAATTATTCGCAGTAGGTTTGTAAAAAGGAAGAAAAGCATTTTTTGTTGTACCATTAGTGACCTGCTTTCAAGTGCTGAAGAGCTGTCCCAGCAGCGTGGCATACAACGTGGTAGTTGCATTGGTCACTGCAGCCAGACCCCTGTCTGAATAAAACACCCTGCTCTCCTCAGCTGGTCAAAGGGCAGATCCCTGTCCCTGACCACCAGCTGCAAGCCAGGGAGCAGGATGAAGACTGGTAAAGCCTTACAGTTTCAAATTCTTTTAGCAGCTGAACGAGTGGTCTCAGTTAATGGTTGTGATTGCCTTTCCTGCCAATTCCATAGAGCTTTTCCTCTTCCCAGCAAATCACCCCACCACCTTTTGGGAACTGGCTGTGAGTGGCCTTTCTCTGTGATTTGTTTGTTTGGCCATGCAGCCAGTAAAACCAGTACAGTTTCCATAATTCATGTCTCTTAGTTCCCGGGGATCAGACCTTGTAGAGAAGAAGGAAACCTCACTGACAAACAGGAATGACAAGTGGCTGTGTGTACAAAGCCAGTCTCTGGCCAAAGAGCAGCTGGGGGAGCACCCACAGCTGATACCTACATATACATAATGTATTTCCAGCTGTGTCCTGCAGTGCTCGCAGCACTCATAATGACATTCAGTGCACCCTTAAACTGACTCTATGCACAGGGTCTGGCTAAGACAGGTCTGATAAAGATGGGAGCTTTGCTGGAGAATAGACTGGAATTCCCAGAGTAACATCTCTTGAAGGCCAGGTTTGGTGATTCAAGAATCCAGCAAATAACTGAGCCCCAGCTTGTTGCAGTATGTGCAGTGAAGCCTTGTTTATTTGCATGGACCAGTGAGCTGGTGCTGTGCAGGGATGCCAGGTGCCAGTGAGGCTGTCAGGAGGTGGGGTGGCTCTCTGCTCCTGCAGTTTGAATGTGTGGCCCCACACAGCCCTGAAAGGGCTGACCTGCCCCTGGCATCTCCCACGCAGATGCAACACTTTCTCATCTGCACCCTTTTCAGTCTGGTCACTTCATGAAGGATTTTTGCTACACCTAAACTGTAGAACCAAGAGCACTTGTCATCTCCTGCATTCCCATCTCCATTCTCTTGAGAAGAGACCTTGTCTCATAGCATTTTTTTCTACCTTTCCTGGAGGGCAAACAGAGTTTCTTAGGAATAAGGGAGGCACCTTTATCTCATAAACCATTTATAAAGTCAGCATACAGTTGTCTTCATCCAGGTATAGCTGTATCATGCAATATCTTGATGGCCACCTGGCTGCAATCACTTTGCAGGGATGATGGTGTATTTAGGGATGTGTCCTCAGGTGCTCAGGGGTCAAGATGCTCAAATATCAGCTCTCTCTTTAAATGCTGACGTGCAGTCAGGAGGAGCAGTGTGCTGCTGGAATCGATACATGCCTGTCATCATCCCCCCAGTGCACGGGGCCATGACTTGTGTGCAGCCAGCACCCTGCAGAGATGTCCCAGCTGGACAGAGCTGAGCCATGGCAGCCAGCACTAAAGCGAGGCAGCGGTCCTGCTGTTTGTGAGGATGTGGGACGTGCGCAGCTGAAGTCAGGGCTGCGTGGCTACGGAGGTGGCACTGTGGGTGTGCAGCCACAGGAGCTCCCCGTCAGAGCAGGTCTCAGCCTGGGCAGCCCTGGCACTGCTGTGCTGCCCCTGGTTTGAAAATGCTGGTGATTTGTGAGAGGGGAAGGTAGGACTTTAGCTTCTAAAGTCTGTCTCAAGAGCCTCTCCTATGCAGGTCTCTTGCCTCACACGACACATCCTGAGAGGATTACCAAGAGAGGAATAATTTTTTTTGCCTTGTTCACTTTGTTCCTTTTCTGCTGGACTTTTGGGTCATGTGCCATCCCTTGTGCTGCCAGGTACTTGCATTGTTCCTTGCAGTCTGCCCAAGGAAAGGGGAAAAGGGAACATGAGCAGCTCCACTGAGACTTCCCACCTTTTAGTCTGAAGGATCTGCCCAGAAACATGCTGAATCTGGCAACCATAGCTTAAAGTACTGTGATGCTAATAATAATGTTACTTGAAGTATTTAAAATATTTTTTTTTTTGCGTAGATTTATTGAAGGAAACAAAATTGAAACCATTTCAAGAAATGCATTTCGTGGCCTTCGTGACCTGACTCACCTGTAAGTTATTTAACACTTGATAGAGCAATTTCTACTCGAACAAAACTCTCCTGAGAGACCATTGGTTTTCCTGCTACACAGAAAACTTCTCTTCCCTCTGTGTCAGCTTCCTCCTGCTGTCAACAACATGCCTTCCATAAATTAAAAACCAGCCTTAGAGCAATCTCTGCCCGGGCAGCACTGCCACATGTTGGGCTGCCTGTGTGCAGGCACAGCTGGGGCTGGGATGCCGCTGGTACCCCCAGTGCTGCACTGGTACCACCACCACCACCCTGCCTACTCATGATTAACATTCCTGCTCCTTTTCAGCGTGCTCAGTGATTGCTCTGAGGGTTACATTTGCATCTGGGCAAAAAAAAAAAGCTTTAAATATTCTACTTTTATGTGAACTTCAAGCAATCTACATTCTTGAATGAGAATAATTAATGCATGTTCCTGGTAACTTCTAACAGTGCCAGTGGCTGGACAGTACCGGATAATTAACAACCTGTAAGTGAGCCCAGACTTGGGAAGAATTGCAGGATAAGAGATAGTAATGATATTAAGCTCTAACTTTCTTTTCTAGTTCTTTGGCCAATAACCATCTCAAAGCTCTGCCAAGGGATGTCTTCAGTGATTTAGATTCCTTAATTGAACTGTAAGTAATGAGGATCTTTCTACTACTTCTGTCGTTCTTGCTCTGAGTTTTAGGTTCCGGGTGTGTGGTGCTGTATCTGGTATCTACACAGAAAAAAAAGTGTGGTTTTTTGTTCTAGCTTTTAAAAATTTTATAATTATTTGCTTGCTAGACTCTTCTAAAGTAACTGCTATTTCTTAAATCACTGTTGCTTCTCATGATGCTGTACGTAGCTTGTGTTGTTGTACTTCCTTCTGATGTCTCATGTAAGCTCTGTTTTAGGGAAAGGGAGACAATTAATTTTACAACTACGGTTTCTTTGAACATTTTTCCCTGTTATTGTTGCATGTATTCCCTGAGGTTATTTTAGTAAAAGGGATTAGTTAAAAAAATAAGCTTTTTTCCCTTGTTTTTGTGCAGTTGTAGCACATTGCTGACATTCTGTCAGTATTTCCTTGTATAACTAGGATTCTCCTATTTTTGGCCTGGCTCTTCCAAACAGCAAAGTAAAATTTTAAGCCACGGAAATTGCCAAAGGATCAAAGAACAAGTACAGTGCTGAAATTGCACATACATTAGTAGGAAGAAGTTAAATTGACTCTACATCAGCAGCGACTCAAAAAATACAAGTCTTACCCCTCTGTATTTTGCATCTGCAAGGCTGCTCTGTCAACCAGAGGTACTGGAACAGTTTAGTGAAGGGATGAGAATTATCTGTCAGCGGTAAAAGGTGCAAAGGAGGCTTGCAGCAGACAACCTGAGGGTCAGCATGTATTACATGACAGTCTTCATCCTATGAAAACTTACAAAATAAGTAACTTTACACATGAATCACTGTACTCCATTACTATGATTATATATGACCATAGACTGCAACGGTTTTTTGAAAAACTCAGTGAAAGAGAGCTCATAATGAAAGCTTAAATAAAACTTAAGAAACTTCCCTGTTATCAGTGCAGAACAATTTAAGGATACTCAGATATTTTGAAATTCAGCATGTCAAGGTGATAACAGTTCTGTAGTACTCATATTGCTATCAACCTTTTCAAATATGTTTATTTCTGTGTGTTTTTTAGAGATTTAAGGGGAAATAAATTTGAGTGTGACTGCAAAGCCAAGTGGCTGTTTTTGTGGTTAAAGATGACAAATTCCACTGTTTCTGATGTCCTGTGTATTGGTCCAGCAGAATATCAGGATAAGAAGTTAAATGATGTGACAAGTTTTGATTATGAATGCACCACTACAGGTATTCAGAATGTATATTTCTAAGCACACTACAGATGGTTAAATATCAGAAGTTTAGATGATACCCTTTCACTTCTGTGAGCATGACTTGGGGGGAGGAAAGGGTTACATACAAAGCACTTCCAAGTACTAGAACAAGTACAAAATGGGGAAATTACATTTAGAAGCCAAAGTAAGTACTGAGTTTTTATTTGGATTAAGTGATAATGGGAGAAGAGCTCTGACTATTCATATTCCAAAAGACTTGATTATGAGTCAATTTGGGGCTCAATTTTCATCACAGAATGCTTTCTATTATCTGGAATAAAGCCATATAGCTATGGCAGATGAGCTTCCCAAAATCTCTGTATTTCACAGAAAGCAATGAAAATAAGTTCAAAAATGTGGCTGTAGCTGTTATCTTTATTTGATAAATCATGATTTATTAGCATCAAAGGTGGTGGCAATAGTGCCAGCAGTTTTTCATGGAACTCCATTAAGTTGAAGAGAAAAGTTCAATAATATTCTGACTACTGTCTTGCCTAGGACGTTGATTTTGTTTTTAAGTTAATGTAGAGCATGCTGAAGGGACTGAAAAGAAATTTGCATGTGGTTATGCTTATATTTTATGCCCAAACTGCTGCAGTTACCTATCTTTAAATGTCGTCACATCATATAACTGAAAATATCAGCTGCGAGTAGTGGTTTTCATCTTTTATGAAAAGGATGTCAGCGCTCTGCCTTTTTTCTAGACAGTAATATCAAAGGCGTGCAAGTTCTCATCTGTCATCAAGTCAGTCATTATTACTAAAAGACAACGGAAAAGTTGATTACTAGTAATGTAAAATGATATTTCAGGAAAAGGTATGAAAGGTGCTTCGATGGCAATATGTTAAGGAAAAGAGAATGAACTCAGAATTCAAAATTATGCCAGAGGAGCAACAGAGGTACAGTGCAATGATCTGCTGCATAAAAGGATGTCAAACACAGAAGAGCAGTGAAGTTTAGAACAGTACCAAAGTCACATTCCCATGTCTATCGAATCACTGAGATGCAGCAATGCAAAGTAAAAGCAGGCTTTATTTCATTGCAATCTGGTTTAAGCAATTGTGTAGCACTAACAGTGCACAAGAGAAAGCCTTACCTGGTCCTCAAACCTATCCTGACCTACCAGCCCTCTGTCACCTTTTTGTACCTAGACACTGTAAAATTGCTCCAGGCAAAATTCACCCTTAACATTGCCCCTTTGTCTGCTGTAAGCAAATTACACCAAGCGTAGATCTAATTTCATGTGCTGCAGAGTTTTTGGGGACTGAAGGCGTTCTGTAGGGCCAGGATTGCTCAGCTGGGTATTTGTTCAAACACCCTCAAAGAAATGCTCCCACAGCACAGCATGTAGCTGTCATACCCCGTTCTGTACGACCTTGGTGGTCTGTGGTGTCAGGCCACTGCTGCTTTCTCCTTCTCTGCCATTGCCTCCCCCAGATCCAAAGGGAGTGTAAATATGCCCATATTCCTTCCTTGAGGGTTGATTAGTCACAGGTTTAGAACACATACTGTATTCTAAGTAAAGCAACATACCCCGTAGCTGTATTCTCCTTTCCCAGTCAGTGGTGGGCAGGGCTCTGCAAACCTCTTTCATTCATGTTAGTCTTTAGTAGAGTATTTCCCTCCTCTACCAGGTGGGATCAGACTTTCCATCATTTCTGGTCTCCAGTACTCTGTGTCAAACATGACTGGATGCAGGATGTGGGAACAAGGCAGTTTGCTTGGTAAAATGTGTGTCTCATTGGCCCAGTCAGCTCATTGCATCAGCTGAACTGCTACAATGGTAACAGGAGAGATGGAAAGAGGTGCTGCCAAATTTAAAATAAAAAGGCAAAGAACAAAATGGTCCTGTTGCTTCTTCACAGAGAAAGTGATTGACAGTATTGGTGACCTGCACTTTTAACTCTTTTCGTGAGCATCTGTATTTTCCATTTCTCAGTGCTTGCATCATGGAAGCAGGTTAAGCCATTTCACTTCATTTCTCATCTTTCTTTCTCAACAGTGTGTGAGGGGGCTGTGCTGTGGCTGTGAGCACCACAGGGGAACATGTAACTCACTTTCAGGAGACTGGAAAACAGGCCTCGGGCTCCCACAGCCACTGGAAACAGGCTTGTGTGCATGCATGCCTGGGACCTGCTTTACCCAGACCTGCAGGCAGGGATCATCTCGCTGAGCTTTGGAAGCTTGTTTTCCCCTTTCTTTACCTAGCTGGGATTGTCTTCTGGAGCTGGTCTTCTCTTTCCCCTTTGTCTGGAAGGGAGATAGTTTGCAAATGAATAGGTACTTCTCCATTCTTGCTCCAGTGCTGGAGATCTCCTGTAGTGGGAGAAGGGAAAGGATGGCTAACACACTCCCTGCTGGCACAGCCAGGTCCTGGGTAGCTCCACCTGGAGTAGAAATATCCACTGCAGGGAAGAAGGGATGTGAGGAGAGTGGGACTGAATTGCAGGATACAGTTTTGGAGCAGCTGCCCAAACAGATCATCACTTTTATTTTTCCGTAGTGTCCTCCAATGTTCCCTGCACTCTCCTCCTCTCCTGTGCCGGCATCAGCGCTCCTGTGTGCTGGGATCAGCCTGAGCAAGGGTTGCCAGAAGGAAAATCAGCCCAATGAAAATGTTGGGTCCCTCACCCATGATGCCAATTCAATCACAGAGGGAACAGAAGTGGAATAAGTGACTGGAGGACAGGGGGACGCCCCCACTCTCAGCCAGCAGAAAACTGTGCAAACCACATGTCTTGAGATGGGAGAGCAAAACTGTGTGTGGGGTGGGAGGGAGAGAGGGCCTGCTCATGCAGCCAGCAGCACAGGGGGAAAGCGTGGGCTGTGTGCGCTTCCCTCTCCCATCCAGGGGATCCAGCTTAAAACAGAAAAATATAGGAAAAGGGCTCCTCTCCCAATCCTGTCTTACTGTATTAGTTCTTTCTAGCATTACAGCAAGGTATGTAGAGCTCAATCAAGTCCCCAAGGCTAAAATTTTGCAAGCCTGATGTGGCACCAACTTTTTTCTGTGTAACCCTGTTCTACATTACACTCTGCTATTCCCAGCTGGTGCTAAAACCAACACTTATTGCCTTTTACTGATTACAAATTATTTTTCTGCCCATTTTCACATGCAGACTAGTTTGTTTCAATTCACAGATTCCCCCAAAGTGTTTCACAACTGTTCAGATTTAAAGAGATGGCTTTTCAGGATTAGTTTTTTGGGTTTTTTCCCTCAAGATTTAAAAAATATTTTTATTTTCTGTAACTGTATCTGCTATTTCTCCATCCTTTACCTACCTTTTACAACTGGTCAGTTACTTTTACTTTCCACATACTTTGGTGTCAGTTTTCCCCAGCCCTTCTAGTTTCCCAGTGAGAATGAAGATAACTTTCTTGTTTGCCTACCAGCATTTATGAACCAAGCCCAAGCTCTATTTATAATAGTCCCTCGAAGAATGAAGACTGTCATTTCTTTCACAGCTGTGGAATCTGCTCTGTTTGTTTAATGGTAGTCATCTATCTTTATTCTCCACAAGTGTAACTCCTCAAGGGCAAAGCTTTCAAGCATGCAGAAACAGAGGGCTCTTCATTCAGAAGCAATTATTTCATAATGCACCAAAATAAGGGGCTCGAGTGAGGACTTAATTACCATTTCACCAAAATCCCTGGATGCTCAGGCCCTTCCAATGTAGGAGTGCATGGTGAAAGTGTGTAGCAAATGGAGTTTAAAACAGTGCAGTGCGTGGTTCTGCACAGAAACGCCATCATAGGGAAGATGCCTTTCCTTTTCTACATATCCATATCCATACACTACTTCAGTGCAGGCCTCCTACCACATTTTAGACCTGAGTGCTTTGTCAGCTCTGCTACACCATGTTTTTTTCCTGATAATAGAGATCTTGCACAGCTGTTTGGTCAAAGATCAAAATCAGACCCAGGTCTTCTCCCTTTACCCCAGACTGGCTCTGTGGTGACTGCTGACCCAGGGTGAATTTTCAAATTCAGTCTACAAAGGCACTTAATTTTTGAGAAAAAAGTCTTTAATTCTGGAGTTACACTCCTAATCTTTACAGGTTGCTCCAATTTCTCAGTCTTAATGTCTAGGATAAGTTTTCCACTGGATAGTAATTTTCAGGTTGGTTGTATTTTATGCCTAAACTACATTATAATGCCCCATAAAACATTATGTTAACTGAGTTTTTGATTACACCATTTTGTCTATGGTCTAGGCAAAATGGGGTTATCCCCAGGCAAACTTCAGATATCATTTCACTTTCTGCCTGGTTTAGCATAACACAAATTGCTAGTGATTAAATTTGCATGACTTAAGAAGTTATTGGACTTCAGCTGGTAGTTGCTGTCTCTCAGCTTGAATGTGATTCTAGCAAGGCCATTTCACTTGACGGGAAAGCAACTTCCAGCTGTGGGGAAAGAGACTTCTCTCTCTATTTCACTGATAGTAGCCAGCCTAGCTGGAAAATCTGAATTATTTCACTATTTACATATTTGATCTCCTTGACAAATACATTTCCAGAGGACAGTTCATGATACCTAAAGCAGGAGACGCTGTCCCTGTTGCTGCATGCCTAACGTGAGCACTGACACTTCCATGATAGCGTTATACAAAATCCAGAGTATTTCACTCATTTTTCAGTGTACATCATTCTAATCAGTGACCACTTACTCTGTGTTTCCCACAAGGATGTATCCTAACTGTTGTAAATGTGTGTTTCTAGATTTTGTTGTCCACCAGATTTTGCCCTACCAGTCTGTTTCAGTGGATACGTTCAACTCAAAGAATGATGTGTTTGTAGCCATTGCACAGCCCAGCATGGAGAACTGCATGGTGCTGGAGTGGGATCACATTGAAATGAATTTCAGGAGTTACGACAATATCACAGGTATATGAACACTGGGATTCCAGTCCCTGATGAACTGTTGGCATTTCACAAGGATAAGATTTGCAGATGGGACCAGTTTGTTGGGTTTTGTCCTGAATCTCTGTTGAATTTGGCTGATTGAAGTGAGTGATGTTTGGACATGAGTGACTCCGTGGAGCAATGCATCTTGTTAATACATTTAACCTTACTGTAGCACACAAACTAGGCTTTTTTTGTCCAATATCTCGTAAATTGTTCTGAAGGCACAAACACTTGCCATGAATGTCACACCATAGGCCAGCTTAGCACTCACTGCCTCAATCACACAGCAAGTTAAAGCAGAAGCTGAAGGAGCACTTGATCTTGACAAAGTGCCTGCAAAACAGAATATAAGAAGAATCTATTGCAGGTTGAAAGAAAGAGGTCTAAAGGATGCTTTTGGGTTGAGCTGACCAGGAAGCCAGTTGAAAAAGACAGAAATACTTAAACTGTGAATGTTACGTAAAGAGATGTGCTGTAAAGCTTCAGCATTTACTTTCCATTTACAAACATGGTCAATTAACATCTTGGCCAGATTACTGATCAAACAAAAAGTCCGTGTGGATGCCAGGTGATGTTCTAATGCTGATTTTCTAACAACCGTTCTGTCCCTAACCGACACTTGTGGTGCTCAGTCACACCAGGACAGCAGAGACAGAGTCTTTAGAGCTATTATCTGCTGCCTGATTTCCCAGATGCTCCAGACCAGAGGTTTTGAAGACTCAGGAGCTGAATTTATCCATAGATCTTTCTCTCCTGTTCCTTGTTGTGCGTGATTGATTATTTTTTAGCTTACTTTTTGGGAGACATAGAGTATGCTGTGTCCTCCTCTGGAGTTGAATTCTACAAAGGTAGCAAGCACTTACCTCCTCAGATCAGCTGTGTGTGTCACTAAAGAAAGTTTACAAGTAGCTACCCCTCTGTCAGGATATTTTGGAAATGAAAAATGTTGCTTTTTTAGGTTTCATTGTGTCTTGGTAGATCAGGGTAAATACATACCAGGGATGTAAACTGAGAAGTCTACAGCCCAGAGAGAGCTAGCTGAGCCCTAGAAAAACTCTGGAAATGAAATTGAGAGTTTGAGTCATTTGCAAAGACAGCTGCCTCCCAGGTGTATTTCATCTTCCTCTGAATGACTTGATTAGGAGGCATTTCTGCCAGGGACTTGTGTCCTAGCTCCACACCCAGAGTTTGCTCCTGGACGGTCTGAGCTTGAGCTCTGGACTCTGAAATGTACATGAGCCTGAGATTTTTGCCAGGGGACACAGGCACATAAAGAGCCTCCCGCAGAGCCTGAAGAGTGTTTTGTAGAGCTCTAGAGCCAGCTCCACAGAGAATTTCACTACTTACTATATGCTTGGCATTTGGATATCTAAATTTAGCCCTTTACAACATGGGCTTACAGAGCTGAGCTAGTTGTCAAGGTTGCCTTTACACTGAACATGAAGAGAAAAGCATTGCTGTCCTCTGCAGAAGGAGACGGGAGACAGGTGAAAGCTCTTCTAGAGTGTGTTTTGACCAAGTTAGATCAGAAGGAGCCTGGATGATCAGCTCAACCATTCATGCCTGTGCTGCAGATAGCTTGCTGTACTTGAGACGAAGATACTCCCAGCTCTCCTACGCTGGGAGGGGGGCAGATCATCCCAGGCCAGCCCTGAAAGCCATGGGCAGGGGTCCAGCAGAGGAGCCAGGCTAAATCTCCTGTAGTGACTGACCAAGCATGCATTGGGGAACTTGTGCAGCTGTAGTTCTACTTAAACTGTGTGCTTCACAGAGGAATTCCTCTCTGCTTCCAACAACATCTATCGTAATAGTCTCGTTGTTACTTTTTTGATGTGGTTCTTTTATAGTGCAACTTGACATTCTCAAAACAGACCATAACCTGATCTGATGTATCTTACAACTGCAATATTCCTAAATATTTCTAGTTTAACAAAATATCAAGAATACCTAACAGAAACAACACAGATTTATCTTTTTCATCCTGGTGTCAGGTGATATATCCACAAGATTCATCAATATTTCTATGTACAGCAGCAAAAAGCTGACTCTAATCCTTCTGGAGCAGGAAAAATATACTATATTTCATTCTTCTAGTTAAGATGGAAAGATAGACATTACAAGAATAAGAGAATTTCAGATATCTGATGAACGGCAATATAAAAACTCTTATCATTTTTAAATATTAAAATTTAGCTTAAATAATTATTTTGGATATTAGGGACTGTGTGTTTGAACAAACAGAGAAATAAAAAGTATTTTGCATAAAAAGGAATTAGCATTTTATGGTACATCATACTTGTACACCTTGCAGGGTGGGACAAGTCATCTCTCCAGTTATTGGGAAGCAAAAGCTTGAAAAGACTCTCTGATGGCACGTAGCAGAAGACAAAATTATGAGATGGTGTAGGGTTAAAATAATGGGAGGGGTGATTTAGTAATGTCTGTGGTGTAAAGGTAGTTTGTGTTGTTCTAATACATGTCTTGTTTTGTTTTCTTTCTATGGGAAATAGGTCAGTCTATAGTGGGATGTAAAGCCATTCTTGTTGGTGACCAAGTCTTTGTGGTGGTGGCACAGCTCTTTGGTGGCTCACACATTTACAAGTTTGACGAAAGCTGGACGAAGTTTGTCAAATTCCAGGATATTGAAGAATCTCGCATTTCCAAGCCAAATGATATAGAGCTTTTTGAGATAGACAGTGAAATGTTTTTTGTCATAGCAGATAGCTCTAAAGCAGGTTTGTCAACAGTGTATAAGTGGAATAACAAAGGATTTTATTCGTACCAGTCTCTTCATGAGTGGTTCAGGGACACTGATGCTGAGTTTCTCGATATAGATGGGAAATCACATTTAATCCTCTCTAGCCGTTCCCAGGTGCCCATTATACTCCAGTGGAACAAAGCCTCCAAAAAGTTTGTCCCACACAGTGAAATCCCCAACATGGAAGATGTCTTGGCTGTGAAGAGTTTCAGGATGCAAGATGACCTTTACATCACACTCACGAGATTCATTGGTGACTCCAGAGTTATGAAATGGAATAGCAAACAGTTTGTGGAGATACAGGCTCTTCCATCCCGAGGAGCCATGACACTGCAGCCTTTCTCCTTCAAGAACAATTACTACCTAGCCTTGGGAAGTGACTATACCTTCTCCCAGATTTACCAGTGGGATGCTGAAAAGAAGATATTCAGATTATTTAAAGAAATCTATGTGCAAGCACCACGGTCTTTCACAGCTGTGTCAACAGATCGAAGAGATTTTTTCTTTGCCTCTAGTTTTAAAGGAAACACTCAAATATTTGAACATATCATCATTGACTTGAGTTTATGAAAAGTTGCTGGAGTGAAATTTATGTAGAATGACATTTATACACAAAACAAAAAGAGACCTTTCCAAAAACAGGGTGCACCTATGGAGTATGATGACATTTTCTGAACTTTTCAAACTTGCATATTAATCAGGGACTGCATTTACTTGGTTACTGCATGACATGTCCATTTTATCCTTTTTCAAAGACACTTTGCAATCTGCAGTCATTCAAAGAGGAGTGCAGTGCATTAGGATTAATGTTGACATCTAAGAGAATGATCTAAATTTTATCCAGAAAATTACCTTGAGTTGAACATCTCATAAAGAAGGTGAAGAGTGAGCCATACAAAGCATAAACCTTATCTTGACTCCTAAACGAATGTTTTAGTAATGTAAGTTTTAATATTGAGCTAGTTCTTCATGGTTTCTGATGGATTATAAAAGCAAACAGGAACATTCCATAATACACTCAGTTCTCTCTTCAAAATCTGTCTTTCTGGTTCACAGTAAATCCAGCACATCATTTTAATTCATTGCAGACTGAAGGGAGAGTCAAAATCTATTGCCATTTTTCATCCATTATTCACTTTTTTTTAGCAACAAATTGTGCAAAACAAGTAGCCCAGGCCACAGTAACTGGGTAGCCAGGAAAAGAATAGTGTGTCTCTTCAGGACTATGAGATCTTAGCAAGTTAATATAGACAGAAAATACCAGAGGTCTGCATGATGCCATGAACAAATCAACTACAAATCCCACCCACTCTCAGTTTTAATAGGTATTCCAGAAACCCATTCCATTTTGCCCTAATTCATACTTTCCCTGATGATTCCCAGTAGATTCTGGGTGTTTAACATGTTGTTCTGTTGTGAACTCTCATTCCAGAAGGCACAGCTTAAGCTTTGCCTGAAACACATATCGACATTGGTGCACTCCATGCTGTAGCTCCTCTGTATGCGATGAGGTGATTTATTGTCTAGTGTTAGCCCCCAGCACAGCTCATAAGCAATAAATTCAGGTTTGGGACATCACAGTTATATTTGGGGAATCCTCCTTCTGGCTAAAGTCTAACTGTGACTTCAGTATCACGAAGTCATCTGAAACCAAGCAGTTGGAGCTGTTTCAAACTAGGGCTAATCCTGCCTCCAAGAAAGATTTCCACTGGGTGAGTCCCGGCTGTTGCCACGTTGCCAATCTGTTGAAGGTTAAACAGGAGGATGTGGACAGACTGTGCTGCATTGGCGTTTTGGGTGGTTACAGACCAAGGCATTCAGTCATCCTAAATAGGGCAATCCTGGCACACAGAGCCTCTCTCGGGATAACAGTGAGGGACTGTTTTCCTGGAAAGGCTCTTTGTCACCCTTGCCCAACAAAATTGTGTATCAGAGCTCTTGTTTGTTCACTTACACAACATATTTCTTTAAGTTTCCATACCACTTAGCCTACTAGGTTGTTTTATCATGTCTTGCTGCTGCACTGCTGCCTTGGATAATAGGGAGGCTTTGCATAAAGCAGGAGGAGCAAAGGAGACTGTCCTTTTTCCCTTCACACTTAGCACTATCTCACCATCCTTCTGCTGAGCGAGTTTCACATTTTTCCTTGGACATGTGAACATCTCTCACAAACAGAGATGTTCTCATAGGCTTTCCGATTCCCAGGCTGTGAAATGTTCTGCAGAAGAGGGTCATGTATAAGGACTCCCATGGGGAGTCATAACCTACCAGTGACCCGGCATATCACACTCTTCCCCAACTTTTGCCTCTCTGCCATGAAGTGAAGTTATTACTGGCCTGTCAGAGACATAACTCATTCTGATTTTCAATTATGTGTTAGGGTTTTTTTTTTCCTACAGAGGTGTTCAACCTGGTTTTGTTTTTAACTACACTGGTAACCTGGCCCATCCCACCCTCTGAAACACTGAGCGCTGCCCTCCGAATCCCAGTGAGGTGTCAGTCCCAGTGGTTCAACCAAGACCAGTAGATGCAAACCAATGCTCTGCAATAGGATTTAGCAATGCCTGTCCTAGGATTAAGCAAATCTGACAAAGAGATTCATGTGTGCCAGTGAATGCAATTTCTTACCATGTTACCATGGTAAGTGGATATGGCTGGCAAGCAACTTTTATTTAGCCTATGTTGTGGGAAAGTATTTTGTATTGCTTTTCTATCAAGCATGCAAGTTTAACTAGAGTTAGGTATTCTGATGAGGGTGGCACTTCTCAGTGCACCAGCACTTTCTTTTAGGGCTCAACTGTGAGTACTAGTCACTCAGGAAGGGGCATCAGTCAGAGTGAAAAGCTAGTTTAGAGAAATTGGATCCTTGAAGGGAAGCAAGAGGATGCTGGAAAAAAGCTTGTGTATTGAATACCAGGAGATTGTACTGTTTCAAGAGCCAAGGGGATTTTGAGACTTGGCTATCAAGTTGAATTAAATTAAAATGGTCTCTGCAGAGACAGGCTTAATAAAGAGGGTAAAGTGATCCACAGGAGTCTAGCTCATTTCACACAGGACCAGAAGAAGAGAGGGAGGGAAATGAATTCTGCAGACAGGCTGCTGCTTCTGCTGAGTAGCTGTTTTGGTTGGTCAGGAAGGCCAGCTCAGCATCCCTCTCAGCTTCAGGAAGAGCCTGGAGTCAGACACTGGCCTGCCTATTCTGCTGAGTTCATGCACAGTAGGTCAAAGCAGCTAAGAGGGAAGACAAAAAGCACCAGTTGATTAAGAAAAAGTTATGGTACTTTTCACAGGATTAAACAAAGGCAAGATCTCAAATAGAGCCTTGTCCTGCTCTTCCTGCTCTTAAGGAAAAGCTGCAGAATGCAGGCATAAAAACAGAAATCGCTAATAATTGAAAATACCTTCTGCCTTTCCAAATGCAACCATGGGTTTGTCTCCATGGCCTATATTCTGTAATAGAAATTGTTTTGAATAGTGAATAAAATATGCATATCCATAGTTCATTGAAATGTTAGACCATCAGGATAGTGAAAAAGGATAACAGAACATGCCACTGATAATTTTTAATGTATTCTAAAATACATAAATCTATGTAAAGATCATTAGTTTATATAAGCATTGATTTAATAAGCACTAGCTACAGCAGGAGCATTTTAAGGTTGTATATACATTGAGCTTTTTTTAGTAAAGAGGAACTGATGCAATCTATGCTACTGACATGTATATGTACTCTTTCAATATATTAATAAAATGTAGTTCATGTGACTAATAGTGGTGCATCACATGTGTTAAAATATCCACGTTGAGAGGATCCACACTGCCAGAGGAATGGACAGGGTGGGCAAACATGTCCTTGTCTATTTTTGATCTGGTTTGGCTTTTGACAAGGTGCAGAAAGCCATGCTCAGAGTAGTTAAATCTTCTGTGCCTTAGATAGTTTGGACCTCCAAGGTTTTGCTGTTCCCTATTTTCCCCTTCACTCTTTCCTGACACCCCATCTAGTGTTAGCAAGTATGTAACACAGCTATTGCTGCAAATTTCATTCATGAGCTCAGTTCTTTCTTACCACAAAGTAAAGAGATCTTGATTTTCAAAATAATTTTTAAAAAATACTTAAGATACTTAAGTGGATTTCTTACATGCTGAATAAATAGGAACCAACCCCTAAAATTATTTCCAAGACTTTCAGAACTTTGCTCTGGGGTCTCTTGAGATTTGTTAAATTTTACTGAATCATTGACATTTACTCTGAAATTGAAAAAAATAAATCTATCAGCAGTGAATATACTTTATTTAAAGCAATCCTTGAGCATTGTCCACTGATCCTGCTAGTCACTTACACAGGGAGTAATTATTTTGTTTCCTCTTAGTTCTTCAGGAACAGCACAACTCTCTGTAACTAATTATAGGCTTGTGCAATCAAAGACATGTCTGACATACCATAATGGGATGCAATTGCTGGGATCATTGCTTTCCTTTTGGGTATTCCACCTTTTTATGAGTCAGCAGCCCTTGTGGTGTGGTTCACTGAAACTCCATCATAGCTCAAACATCAGTTGCAAATCAGCACTGTTTACCCACCTACCTTCCCCTGCTTTCTTTGCCCTTGCTAGGTGAACATTTTTTTTCCACCCATTACCACATTCTTCAAATCTTCCTTGGAATGTACCTATTACTCCTCGAAAGTCATAGCAAGATACCAAGAGAAAGGTATTCCCAAAGTGCAATGCAGGACAGTCACTCCTCTGCAAATTTCAAGGGGAAGACAGAGCAGGGTGTTTTTGAAAAGTCAAGCTAAAGGCAGATGTGTAAGAACAGCTGTAAGAGTCCCACTCATCCCCTCAGTCCCACTCACTCCTGGCCCACAGAGATGAGCTGCTACCACCTCTCCCTCTTGGCAGCACTGCTCATAGCCAGGAGTTACTGAGACTTCTTTTTCACTCCCTATCTCAGTAGCAATGGAGCTGAGCTGCTAACACCAGTTGGGTTTCTTTTTTAACTTCCTAGCAAGGCAGGCACTTGACAACTCTTGCATTCCCCATACAGTCAGCCTCCTTTGTGAGAAACTGCAGGCTTGATGATCTAATGGACTTCAAAACTGACCTTCAGAATCTGACAAAAGCAGCTGGCTACATGATGTTAGATCCCCCACAAAATAAGAGACTGATACTGCGAAAGCAGTTCAAATAGCAACCACAAAAACCTAATCTATCCCCCAGTACCAATTCCCCCATAAGCCATTGCCCTTCTTGCCCCAGAATTGTGTGATGAGGAGTCCAACACAACCACCATTAGCAGGGACACCTTCAACTACGTCAAGTTGCTCAAAGCCCTGTCCAACCTGACCTTGAATGTTTCCAAGGATAGGGTATCCATCACCTCTCTAGGCAACCTGTTCCAGTGTTACACCACCCTTATCTTAAAAAATTTCTTCCATCTACTCTGAATTTATGCTCTTTTAGTTTAAGACCATTACCCCTTGTCCTGTTGCTACTAAAAAGTCTGTCCCCATCTTTCTTATAGGCCTCCTTTAAGCACTGAAAGGACACAATGAGGTCTCCCCATAGCCTTCTCTTCTCCAGGATGAGCAACCCCAACTCTCTCACTGTCTTCATGGGAGAGATGCTCCAGTTCTCTGATCATTTTTGTGGCCCTCCTTTGGATTTGCTCCAAAGGGTCAATGTCCTTCCTGTCCTGGGAACTGCATAGCTGGGAACCACACAGACCCCACATAGTGGAGTCTCACTGGAGCAGGAGGGGGACAATCACCTCCCTCAGCCTGCTGGCCACATTACTTTTGATGCAAGCCAGGATGCAGTTTGCTTTCTAGGCTTCAAGCACACATTATGGGCTCATGCCCAGCTTTTCAACCTCCAGTGACCCCAGGTCCTTCTCTGCAAGGCTGGTCTCAATCCCTTCATCCCCCAGCCTGTATTGATTCTGGAGATTGCCATGACCCAGGTGCAGCACCTTGCACTTGGTCTTGAACCTCATGGGATTTTCTTGAGCCTGTGTCTTGAGCTCATCCAGGTCTCTCTGCACAGCATTCTGTCCTTCAGTTGTGTCAACAGCACCACTCAGCTTGGTGTCGTTGGCAAATGTGCTGAGGGTGCACTCAATTGCTTTGCCTATGTCATTAATGAAGATATTAAACTGTACTTGTCCCAGTATAGACTCCTGAGGGACACCACTTCTCACTGATCTCCACCCAGACATTGAGCCATTGTCCACCACCCTCTGGATGTCACCATATGACCAATTCCTCATCCACCAAACAGTCTTCTCATCAAATCCATCTCCCTCCAATTTAGAGAGAAGGATGTAGTGGGGAACCATGTCAAAGGCTTTACAGAAGTCCAGATAGATGGCATCTGTAGCTCTTCTTTTGTCCACTGACACAGTCACTCCATCAGAGAAGGCCACTGGGTTGGTCTTGGAAAGACTGGATGAGAAATTTGTATAGGCATCTCCTTATTCCAGTTTTGCCATGTTGGTGAGGTAGCCTAGGTAGAATTTGGTGGAAAGCAAGAAAAGCAGGTGTTAGAAGTTTAATATAAGTAATATTGAAGTAGAGATTAGAAAACTAGAGATGGTGAGGCTGTAGACAAATGTTTAGTTACCTTGAGGGAAACAAATCACATTTTCTAAGCACAGAGATAAATCAATGTGAGATCAGGGAATCTGAGAGAACAAAAAATATCTTTCTAAATAAAGGAAATGAATAGGAGTGACAGCATATGAAGTGAGAGTTTACTTAATTGCTGTGTAGAGAAAGTTATAAGTGCCTTTCCAAGGTCACTCAGAGAATGCAATCCACATCATTTTCCTTTCAAGAGTCACCCTAGTTTATGCTTAATTAAACTATGCAAGCTCTGCACACTCTAGAAAATGCCCTTTTTATTACATTGTAGGCAATTTGCATTTCTGAAGGGCATTTGGGATCCATGACATCACCAGAATGAAGGGCTTCTGGTAGCATTCCTCCCATTTTTATTCATTTGTGATTGTTGACTTCTATTCCAAAGTTCATTTCTATTTCCTGCTTGGACATTAGCACTGGATTGCACAAGAATGCTCATTTTCCAACTTCAGTGGCTGTTTCAGTTCTTCTGACTCAGCAGCCCCTTGGGGCTGACTCATCTTCCAGTTGCAGGTGTGCCTTGATGGTTAATTCTTAATTTTAGTCCCATGAATGAAAGGCCAAGGGGTCAAGAAAGTACTCACCACCCAGAGCTGGTAGGGTCCATGTGGATGGAGCCTGGGCTGGCACACGGAAGGAGAGAGCTGCATGTGGATTAACCTCACTCTTCCGTTTCTTTCTTTTCGGACTTGCCAGTATGGAAAAAAGTTTTTCCAGAATTTTATGGAAAACAATGAGGACAGGATGGTGTAGCTTTACTTGGGATGCTTCTGAGAGCAAGCTAGAAATAGAGGAAACAGAAGTTAAATCAGCAACCCTGGTTAATGGCATCTGCCTACTATTTGTTTGCAAACTCTGAAGCCCAGGGGTCTCCTTGGATCCCCATCTTCTCCCGATTCCTGCTGACAGCATTTTCTGATTCTGCTTTGTGCCATTAGCATCTGGGGAGAAAACTGCAGGCCTTTCATTTCAGAGGAAGGCTCATTACAATTATCTGTGCCTCTGTCACCTCAGGATCTGATTACGGTGCTGGGGTTGCACCTTGCAATCGTTACAATTAAGACTTAATGAAGTGAGTAACTACAGAGTCCTGAAGCTACTCCCCACAAACTTACTGCAGCTACCTCTATCTGAGGAATATCTACCACACAATTCCTATGATTTGTAATATTTGGAGCTTGTCCTATAAACCCCCACACAGCTGGGACTGTGAAAGCCTGGCCAGGTCTCCTTCTCTGTCCAAAAACAGACTGGATGAGCTTGGAGCGTATTGCTGGCTGAAGATGGGTGCAGGTAGAATTAAAAAAAACCCCAACAAACACCAACATTCACTGCTTTTTGAGCTGAAAAATTATGACGAAATCCAGGATGACAACTGTGTGGGGAAGGCTGTGCTTGCATCCATGCTGAATTCCAGTCCCACCCCATATAATAGAGCAGGTACAGAGGTGCAGGCAGCTGGTGTTCCTGAGCCAGCCCACTCCAGCATTGCAAGAGATACATGGCTCCCACATGGTTTGTTTCAAGTGCATTAAGGATGTACTTGACCTAAGTCAAGAGAATAAAGTCAAATGCAGAACAAACGGACACTTTAATACCTTTCTGCCACCCTTGGCTTAAAACAGAATGCACATATGTGCAAGCACACTTGCCAGTCCTCTGCTGCCTTGCTAGTAACAAGTAGTGATTGGTCCCTTTGCTTTTCTCAGACATGGGTGAAGACAGATTTAGAGGGAAAATGAAAGGTAATAGAGAGTTTATCTTCTTTCAATTTTCTTTCTTTGCCTCTGTCTTCATAATTGCTGGGAGATTATTATGTCTGAATCATCAGACTTGAAGAACCATATGCCATTTCCCCTTAAATGACAGCTGAGATAGTTATCGTTATTGTTGTAGGGTGTCTGGTAGCAACATCTGCAGGTCAGCTGAGGATAATTTGTCTTTTGATATTTTTGATAGACTATCAATGAGGGCCAGCTGGAGCCAATCATGGCCCTTTGGTGTGGTGGGCAGAGGAGAACAAAGGTTCTTGTAGCTTGGCACCAGTTACTTGCTGATGTGCTGACAGCTGTAGGGGTAGGGGGATGAAAATTACCTTTTGAATTTGAGAGTTTATGAAGATGCTGAAACCTCAAGGCTATACATGTATTTGTCATCTGGCCATAGGCACTGGGCCTTTTCAGGAAGATCCACTTCAGTGAGCACTGAGAGGGAAGGATCCATTTGCAGTATGTGAACTGTAGAGAGAGCTGTGCAAATCAAGAAGAGCTCTCTGCATTGAGAAATGCTGCACATTTGCTGCAGTCATCAGTAGAAACAAACTAGATTCCTTAGGAAAAAAATGCAGGAATGGTCACATTTTCAGCTGCTATTCAATTCCTTACGGGTGCTGTCTTTGGCGTTTGCTTTCCTGAGACTCCTCTCCAGGCTTTAGTTAGTGACCTGAATATTAATTGTGTCTTCCACCTTTGTTGTCCATGTTGGTCAGACCCGTGATAGGAAGGATCATCAGAGACAAAGCATTGTATAGATTAAACCAATTCCATGTCATTTGCAGCACCAAAGTGTTCCTAAGTATAGACTTAGCTTAGTGACCTTAGTGAATGTCAGCAGTCAGTTAAGTCACCACTCAGCACTGACACTGGAGCTATTTAGGAAGTAATGAGTTGGCACAGCACACTAACTTCTGGAATAACTGGGAGCTTGCTAAAGTCTGATGCATGCCCCACGTAGTGGTATAATTTAGGGAAGAGGGTGAGTCACTCCTACTGCTCTCAATTGCAGCCCAAGGCACGAAGTTTGTCTTCACTAAAAACATCTCAGGCTCATCTGTGGGCACCCGGCTGTACCTCACCTGCACTTGGCAGCTAGGTCAGGATTTACCCTTTAAGCCAAAGAACACAAACTATCTGTAGTTATCCATGAACACTGACACTGAGGTAAACACTGTAGGAATTATCTAGCGTCATAACAACTGTGACAAAATGGTCTTTCACAAGCCCTTTGATCTGAGGTAAACCATGAGTTGCTGACAGTTGTCTCCCCATGGATGGGCTGAAGAGAATGCTTATCAGGCCCTCTATTATTTGTAACAGCTTGGGTGGTAGGAAAACTCAACCCTTCCAATTCCAAGGGGGGACAGGGTCTGGATCCCAGTACGGGTGCTCCCCAGAGTCCACACTTGGAAATGAGAATAGATAAGCAACCCCCTTTTTCTCTTGGAAGCTATGGGTGGTTATTTGACACAGGCAGCATCCAAGCGTGCCCAAGTCTTTGGGGAAAAGACAGAATGTTACAAGCAGTGGATTTAAATTCTTCCAAGCAAGAGAAAATTGGAATGGGAGCTCCTTGGGGAGCAGCTCCTCCCTCCTGGGAAGGGCACCAGTATGTGGCAACTGCTCCTCTAGCTTATTTTGTACAAAGCAAATTTCAGTCAGAAACACCTGATTTACATGAAAAATTCAGCAAGATAAACTGGGAGGAAGATTGTTCCAGTTGGTGCAAACCCCGAGGGATGGGGTTTGGGCCTTCTCTTCCTTTATTTGGTAAAACCTGGCAACTGTTGTCACCAAGAAACCAAGGCACAGCACACTTACAAACCATTTTGTGTGGGAAAGCAGAAAGGATGCCCAGGTGGTCACAGCACCTTTCCACACTCCCTGCTTTTTGCAGCATGGTCTTGGGTAGGTACTGAAATGTGCAACCTCAGTGTGCCAGGCAACCCTCCAGTTACAGGCATGACCTCCACTAGGTATCAGTCCTGCATAATTCTTTATTTTCGTTTCATGCTCTCAAAAATATAGCTTCAGTCTGAGGTAGCTTCTGAGCAAGACAGACTACTTCTTTCACTGAGTTTGTTCCCTAGTGTCAACAAATCAAATCTGAATTTGCTCAGTTTAAATATATTTTCAGAAAAATTCACTGTTGGATACATCCTATTACACAAGTGTCTGAAAATCAAAGGAAAAATGACTAGGAAAGGATCCTATCTTCTGGTTTTTTACTGTTTCTTCCCTCTCTGAAATCTTTCACATGCAGATGTTGATGGTTTGTCAAGCACAAAAAAAACCCAGCTCAGTTTCTGCAGATGCAAGGAAATAGAATATCTAAAGAAATTGCGAAGAGTAGAAGCAAATGAAAGATCTTTTTCAATAACATGCAAGGTTATGGAAAACAAAGATATTCATGAGCCCTCTAAAACTGAATGCAAAGCAGTGAGATTGTATTTACTCTAACAAGAGAGCTTTCTTTTGTCTCTTTGTATTTAACCCCAAATTATTTACGTTGTCTCCCATGGTAGTAAATTCAATCCTTTGGAAGCATACTTGCCTTTTGCAAGTAATATCCATCACAATAAAACATATGACACTTGTTGTCAAGACCTATATGGGTGTTATAGATGGAAATTCAAGGTAAAAAAGAGCTGGTTTATTATACCATGAGTTCAGCACACCAAACTACTTAATCTCTTATCTCTAGTCTTTCACTCTTCAGGTCAGCATACATTTGGAGTGTGGCCAAGATTACATACTCCTTTTGCATGGACTAGAGATTGCCCAGTAGTGACCTCTGTGCCCAGGTAAAGTCTGGACTGAAAAATGACTGCATGCTGCTTCAGATTTCTGCCTCATCCTGCTTGG
Source organism: Melanocharis versteri (assembly GCA_013397845.1). Classification (NCBI taxonomy): domain Eukaryota; kingdom Metazoa; phylum Chordata; class Aves; order Passeriformes; family Melanocharitidae; genus Melanocharis; species Melanocharis versteri. Next base: position 1,106,025 of record VZTG01004578.1, on the reverse strand, counting down.
CTGCTTACTGAGAAAGACCATGCAGGTAGTGATTCCTAACAGGTTGTTAAATGCCTTTCAAGGAATAGCATTGAAGAACAACTTCAACTCGTGCACACTGCGGTGGTTTTCTTCCAGGCCGACGGTTAGGTAGGTAAGACAAACACCAGGAGCAACATGTTGGATCCATATGATTGCAGCACTGCTGGGGGCCAAGAGGAATGGGAGACCAGGGAAATTTGCTCACCTGACAGGGCTTCATGGCCAAAGCAAAGTACTGCACTAACACAGCACTTCTGGACTGTTAGATCCCCAGGTCTCCACACTGCACATGTTTTTTTTGGGCTGGGCATCATTGCACTGTGCACCGAAGCAGGTGTGCCACTGTGCTTCAGTGACTGTAAATTTGGTGTCCTTGGCAGAAACTTCAGAAGTAAAGAGGCCCTCCTTTCTGCTTTCTGACCCTTTGGGATAAAAAGATTATTTCAAAGATCTTTCCTTCCCTAGTTCTCAATTCCTCTGTTGACACCTCAGATTTATAATAAGCAATATGGGGTCATGAGCAGCTCAGGTAGTGGAGGGAGCCCTGCGCTGGAGACAGAGGTGGTTTCTGACCAGCCAGACCACACATTGTGCTGAGCCATCTCTGCCCCTCTCTTAATGCAGCCCTAGCCCAGGGATAGGGTGGAGTAACCACGCAGATGTGTACCTCTGCTGAGATGGTGCCAGCTAGGGAGGACAGCAGAGCTGGACTTCGGTGAGTTCTCAGCTGTTTAATTTCCTAAGAAATTGCATAATTATGGTCGGTCAAGAAGTGACTTGGGGCTCTTGAGGTGGGAAACAGACCTGCGAATACCAAAGGACTACTGCTGCAAATTGTGAGGAGGGAAGAGTGGATGGGGAGGGAGAGTGGCCACAGAGCTATTGTCTACATGGATGGGAAGGAATCTAAACCAACTATCAAAGAGGGGGAATGGATGTTTTGCTCTTTATTTGTACATGCTTTCCTGCTGTGTTCTGAGCTTCTGACTGCATTCACTTCTGTCAGGCAAGATATTCCTCTTCATAAACAGCTTCAGGGAATACAGTCACATGTTTTGGACACCCACAATGGGTGCATTCAGTCTTCTGGTGTTTCAGGATGCAGATTTAGCCCATTCTGTTACTCATTTGGTTGCTCTAAGTACCCTGAACCATAAGAATCTGACAGCATAGCAACGTAGTCAAATATTCCCAAAACAGTAGCGAAATACATAGCATATGCTGTGAAAACCTTTGCAGAGTTCAGACATTGCATATTTCCACCTAAGCCTTGCATCTTACCCCATTGTGTGGTTGAAGATAATGGAAATATGAGACAATGTTTTCGGGCAGTTTCTCTTCCAGTACTGCTGTGTGGTTCTGAGAGGGCTTTTCACTCTGAACCCCGCATAATCTACACCCCCAGAATACGCAAGAAAAATATGCTTAAGAAAACCACAAAACAGTAAACACTGGACTTTTCCCCCTGTGTTTTCTCACTATTTCTCTAGTTCATGCTTCCAAAGACCACACATCTATTTCCTCCTGGCTGTTAAAGCTCCTTTTCTCTCTTATTCCCTCTTCCTACAGCTCTTTCACCCTACAACCAGTGTGGACAGCTAAGATGAAAGAAAGAAAAAAATGAATGGAAGAGAAAAAGATAAAGGCCTCCACCAGGAATCTTTTGCAAAAGGAAATTTGAGGTATCTCTGTGGTATGAGGGTAAGAAGGTTTTTGAGAGGTCTTCCTGTCTTTGTCTTTACTGTCTGTCATAAGTATTACTTGCCCGGGAGTGAAGCAGAACTAAAGTGTTAGTCTGGAATAGTTTCTGGTACTACATCCCTCAAGCCTTTATGGGCTGGTAGCATTCAAATGGGGCTGACTTTTCCCAGTTTCTGCCAGCCCCATTTGAATGGGAACCTCTCATACTATTCCCAACAGCAGGCTGAGCCACATGAGCATTTTTTCAGCAAAGTAACCCCCACGGGCACTTCTTGCCCCCACTGTGTTGATTTGATTAATAGGCTGGACCGAACAGCATCATTTTCTCAGAGCAACCTGACGTCACTGGGAGGGTGCAATGGCTGCTTTCCAAACCCTGCAGCAGGGAGCACTAGGGCATAAGAGCTGACTTACAGAATCGTCCTCATATGCAGTGACAAAGGAAGCAGGGACATCAATCACAAAGAGACCAGGGCTTTGACAGTGACAGCTGATGATCTACAGCAGCTGCATTTGGTTTGCAGTCAGTTCATGCTACACTTCAGATGTTTGTGTCTTTTTAGGATTTTTTCTCTTTTATCATACCCATGGAATTATGCACATTGTTCCAGTTGCTGTGTATATTCCAGCCTGAAAAACTGTTCTCTTTCAAATCCCTGGTGGCCTGCTAAAGCCCCAAAACAAGCTGCAAGGATTAATTCCTCCCCAGATAAGATTTTCCTAAACCCTAACAGATAATTTGTTTGAAGTTTAATTTTAGTCTGTTATTACACACACGGGCCTTATCTTCATTCAGAGTCGTTAGCAAAATTAAACAAGCCTCTGCAAACAGGAAAGGGAAGCATAAAAGAGCCCTAGCACATAAGTGACACTCAGAGTTAAAGGCACTAATGGTAGGCTTATGCAGTGCTTTGTCATGTTCTTCACGACCCATGAAGCAGGGGGACATCCTCCCCTCTGGGATCCCATGATGCCCAAGCCACCTCTGCCATGGTCCACGACAGGGTATCTAAGCCCTGCCCCTCCTTCTAGTTAACAGCATGTCTCACTCCATGGTTTTCCAACTCCTGCCCTTCTCCCTACATTGCAGCAGCCCTGGGTTTGCTCCCTTAGACACCGAAGAAATTACAGCAGCAGTGCTCAGTGGAACAAAGAGAAGAAAAGCAAGGCCTCATCACATCTTGTGTAATCCACTGAAATGTTCACTGTGTCAGTGGTACCACTAATTGAAGTCTATCCTAACTGCTTTGCACAGTGGATCTATATCCCCATCAGCGGGCTGAACTCTTCCCTTCTGTCCGTTGTGACACAGGAGCCAGGGAGAAGATCATCTCCCTATTGCATCACTCTGTAAATAGGATTTGAGCCCTCAGTCTCGAGGTATAGGAGGGTGTCTGAACATGTTAGCACTGCAGTGTACTCCTGATCGGGGTGATGTTTAAGGGAATATCTAGACAGCTGCTACATTTGTCCTATTTCACCTCAGTCAACAATGTCTGAACCAGAGCTGAGAATGTTGTACTTCATATATTGTCTAGTCATTACAAAAGGCAAGACTTTTCAGGAAGTGCTCTGAAAGTCTCCCTTCTCCAACAGCAGTTGTATATAAAAATTCCAGATCTAGAAAAGAGAAAAGCAGCTGCTATTACTAGTGACTTTAACCAATCTGGGAAAGGAGCAATGCTGCTGGACTCTGCCTTGAAATCAGTTTCTTTCTTCTTTAGCACTGCTATGACCACCTAGGTCCCTCTAGAGAGTACATGACTAATTCTGCTGCACTGGAGCTAAAAGGGTTACTTGGAGCTCTTCAACTTAGGCATATGATTAGGCCTCGGGACAGGATGCTGGAGACCTGAGTTGCATTTTCTACTCTTCCCCAAGTCCATAGGTCCATGATCAAGTCACTTAGGGCTAGAATGAGAGGAAAGTCAGGAGGATGCCAATATGTCCCTTGAGCATCCAGCCAAACAGCCTGGGGGCTGCTCTGACCTCCTCCACAGCTCATAGGTAGAAGCAGGCACCTCCAAAGAGATGAGAAATTATGGTGGCCATCATCATTTTTCCTAATCATCCAGATGTATTATCAATTTGGTCATCTAATTTATTATTTATCTATGGGTAAAAAAATAATTATGATTAATGGAACTGTTAATTTTTAAAGAAAATATTATAATTCAGACTCTCTTTGTAAATCAGTTGAACACAAATAAAGCAAGCTAGTTTAGATTAAGGTTGTACAGTAATCTTCCATCCACACACTCTACCCATATGTAATAATATATATGCATTTATAAATGCATTTATAACTGTTAACCAGCTATTTCAGTAGTTACAGGTCTGCCACATATGTTTTAAGGAGAAAGTAAAAGAGAGTGAATATCACTAGTTCCTCATATTTCTCATAAACATGAAAAATCTAGTGTGTTTCTACCACAGAAACGAAGGCTTGTTAATCCTTGTAAAGGCAGCCTTGTGGCATGGGAAATCCTGTATCTGAACAGCAATGTGATGCATCAATAAAAACCATTGAATTCAGCCATTACTTTTGTTGATGGAGAACTGACTGTGTAAATTCATTTAGGGCAGTCTGCAAAAAGAAGCTCTAACAGCCAGAAAATGTCTTCATTCTCCCTGCCCTGTAATATGGGTAGGTCTGTGTAGAGTTAGATGGAACAGAGGACAATTTTTCTCCTGATTAAGTATTACACAGCAAAAGAACAAGAGGCAACAGATGCAAGTTGCTGTAATGGACATTCTGGTTAGATAGAATAACAGAGCAGGTAAGGTCGGGAAGGACCCCATTGGGTCACCACTTTCTTCAATCCTCAGATAGAAGGAAATAAATTCATTTCTTGTGGTGAAACACTGCACCGTGTTGCCCAAGGAGGTGGCAGGATCTCTGTCCTTGGAGACACTCAGAACTAGACTTCACAAAGCCTTGCTAACCTGACCTAACTTTGACATTTCCCATGCTTTGAACAAGGTGTTGGACCAAGCGAGCGCCAGAGGTCATTTTTATAGTTCTATGATTTTATGATAGACACAAAAGTGCTTTTGACACATTAGTTGACAAGGTTTTTTATATTACCAAGAGGGAGCAACATGTTTTAGTTCACATACATGAATACATACACTATGCTGGAGGCCTAAAGGCAGGACAAAAAATACCATACAGGTTTCAAATACCCACATGCAATTTCACAATTCCACAGAGCAGCCTCTGGCTCCGGGTCATGAGTGTGGCTGTTCCCTAGAGGTTAGACCAAGTCTTTGTAGACCGCCTCACAGACCGAGTTCTATAGGTAAAAGTGAAACTGGAAGTAATTTAATCAGAATTATGTTTTCAGGCTTTCTCCTTGAACTAATTTTTAGTGTTTTTTTTCCCCTTTTCCCCTCTTTTTTTTCCAGGAAAGTATATACTACCTCCAAACAGACTAAGTAGTACTATGTTCCTCTAAGAGGTCACTAAAATTGGGCCAGTTCTTAAGAGATTATTAGCAGCAGGTCACATTTCCAAATTATTTATTTCCACAATATTTTCCACAAATAATTTTGAGGGTTTTTTCTTTTCCTTAACAAAATGAGCTATTTTGATAGCAAAACTATTAAAAAATAGTATATATTCAAGTTCCTGTGAAAGCATTACAGCAAATTTACCACTGGATGTGTGTTCCTCCTAAGCTTGCACAGTCATGCCAGCCTATTTGCTGTAAACAGCAACAGCATGTTGTAACTTCATACCAGGAAAAGGAAAAAAGCTTTTTCAATAGCAGTCTGAGTAAGATTGTAAACAACACAACAAGCTGTAGAAAGACTAAAGTGATGCCCTCTTGCTGAACAAAGACCTCTAAACACAGATAAGCAAGGTAAGGTACCTTGATCTAGTACCAATATGGCTAGTGCAGATAGGGGCTAAATCTGCATTTCTCTGCTATGGAACTACACATACCCTGTGAGATGCAAAGCATGCCTTTCATAGACTGAACGCCATTCTGATTCAAACTAAACATTGTAGCTCGTTCTCATCAGAAGCAAGTAAGTTAATTTAGATTAGTCTCAGGTAATTTAGGTCTCCAAATCCAAGGTTCAGGTGACCAAGGAAAAGTCTTCCTCTGTTTCAGCATCTTGCCTTCATATGCCTCTAAGCACTTGAAAAGTGTCAGCTAGTGGAAACTCAGAATTCAGAGATAAGGAGGCAGAAAGCCCCTCAATGCTGCGACTCTGGTGAGCAGATGACAGGGCAGCAGGGAAATACTAGGTATTTGAATTGCCAGTGGTGTTGATATCAAGACTGATTTCTCTTTACTGCATATAAATGATTTTTTTTTTTTTTTACTTCTGTACTAGTTATTTAGAGTCATAGCTAAGCTGTTAGTTTTTGCGGGGAATCTGGTCCTCATGGTGATAGCACTGGACAGTCAACTATGTTTTCCTGAAAGCACACTTCAATAAATCTTTATGCCAACAGAGCTCTGGGATCAATCAAACCTTCACATGCTGTCCAAATAAACCATATTTGCAGACCTTTTGGGCTTGATCCAAAAGAAAAACTGTGCTTCAAACACCTCAGATGTTTTGGGAGGTAGGTTCAAAACTCTCACTCTAATGTGGGGTCACCTTTAACAACTTTATTTATGGAAGAAAAATTCTCTCTGATCAAGAACGTGGTCCTGAAATCTATAATGGAATCTGATTTGTGTGGTTTGATTTCATCTGGGGTTTTAAGACTGTTGGTTCTTATTTCTTCATGTGCTATTGATTTGTGTTCCCTGACAGAATAAGCACAAGATTCATTTACATTAATAACCCCATAGGATTAAAATGCCCTAATACTCTAACAGAACACCTCATTTTTATTTATTTTTTGTGGCAGTGTATTTTCCCCCACTGGTTACTAACTGCTCTCATCCTAACATTATGCCAGTATAAAACCTGGGAGATGATTTAAATCACTACCTTAAAAAGAAAAGACAAATGGTAGCTGTACTGGCAGGCATGAACACAACAGGAGATGCAATAGGGGGGTTCACTGACACGTGGCCTCTTGCTGGTGTGGTGCTCACGGTCCAGGTCACCCACACCAACACAGCCCTGCTGCCCACAAGATGTCTGTGGGAGAACATCTCAGGTGCTGCCTGCATGGGACAGGACAGCTCTTTGCCTCTTCTGCAGGTAAGCCATAGGGTAAATGCTATCTGTGGACTGCTCAACTTCATGAAGTTTTTCTGTCCTTTTATGATAAATTGCTTTTTCTCATATCTTCTAATATGCTTAGTTACTGCACAATTCAGAAAAAGTATGATATATGTGGAATGGATCCTTGAGCAGGGAATGTTTAACAGAACTGGCAATACTACTGCTGCTCACTTGGAGCCCAAAAATTATGAATCAGACCCCTGAAAAGTCACAAAATCCTGCCATTTTTCACTTACACGTAGGATCATGTAACACCTCTGATTCTGTGTGTAGTTTGTACAGTGTGCAGCTTGCTCTTCCATGCCAGGAGCACTCCACATGGGATGGGAGCTGGGTAGCTTGTTCTCCAGCATTCTCCTGAGAATCTGCCTCTCCTCAGCTTTCCTGTACTGCTTTCTCCTGTTGCTTGGGAGGTGTTCAGTGCCTGCACTCAGACTTGCTTCCTGGCAGGTAATGCCCTAGTACTTTGCCTCTGCCACGGGAACACGCTTTCAGCTCAGCTTGGTGTTGCCCAAGTTGCTTCTACACCCTTTGTAAGTTGTTAAGGAGCTGGTTCTTTTACCTGTCAGCCTCTGCTTGGCTGCATTTTAGTCTCTGAAAGGATTAAAAACACCATTACTCTCCCTCTTCCTCTGCACTGTGCCTGTCCTTCATGCCTTGTGCTGCTTGGTGAGGAGGCATTCCCCTCTGAGCCATTCTGCAGCTGCACACCAGCACCACTACCTGACCTGCTCCATGTGCTTGGACTGGCCATGCTTTGCATCACATGCTTGAACACACCTCTTGCTGCTGTGAAAAGAGGGCAGTCCAGCTCCCACAACCAGAACGTAACACACCACCAATATGTTCATCCTGGTGTATGAAGGCAAGAACCACCCCCTGGCTTTTCCCCAAGTACTAGCCTCCTTTGTTTCATAGCCCTTCAATTTTCCTTTAATTTTTTTTTTTGCCTGTTGAGGTGAAGCCAGTATTGTGTCCATATGTTGAACTGTTCCCATTGTATTCTCAGATGGATGTTCAATGCACTTGGCTTAGCTCAATGCTATACCTTTCACATCACTGCCTTTTTACGGTAGGTATTCATCTTGTTTGGTCAATTCTTGTGCTGGTATTAGCTGACATTTTTTGAAGTCCTGCCTCATACACCTGACCCACACTCACAGGGATCAGAGCGAATTCTCTGTGAGAGCCATGGATTGATCTACTGGACTCAGCTCTGGTGTATTGCTCCTGGGAAGGTGACGGTCCAACAGCACCCTGACAGATCCATGTGTGTCACACGCAGCCTGTGCTTACACCACGGTCTGAGTGTGGGGCTCGGTCTGCTGCCAGTAGTTACTCTCGTGGTCTGACTTTATCCTTGGCCTGTGTTTCTGGAGGCTGGTGTGGGATGTGATGTGGTGCCTCGCAAGTGCTCTGCAATGGCTTCTGACCCAGCTGCACATGCAGCTCGTGCCCAAAAGTAACTGTCAGACTTACGCAAGAGACAGTGGTTCTCGCTGCCCTCATTTGAGAGTGAGATTGGAACCATGGACTGGCCAGTGGCAGATCTGGGGATTCAGGCAAGGGAAGCATCTCCAGCCTGGAGTTCTATAGTTATGAACTGGTTCCTCACTCAGGCCCTTCTCAAAGGCAGGCAGACACATAAAATAAAGTCAGATAGAAAAAGGGCCCATCTAGAGTCAAAGAGCAGAAAGAAAAAGAAATACAAAGAGGGGGAGAAACATACAATGCAACAAAACCAGGGAGATTTAGAGTAGATTCATTGTAAAGAGAGAGAGGATGGGAAAGGGAAGCTGAAATCTAGAAAATTACTCAGTAGGCTAATAAAGAGCATATTCTCAGATGTTAATTGTCCTTCAGTTAAACTCTTATGCTTTTATTTAGTTAAGACAAGGAAGGTGGACTTGTCAGCACATAAGAAGCTACTTTTTCAGGCTTTTCTCTTAGATCTTGCAGACCTAGGGATAATATTTTCTGTATTACTTGTGGGCTATCTCTATAGCACTCAATTCTGATGTAACCATGCCACAGAATGCAAAAACTTTAATAACTCCTGTCTCAAAAAGAAGGATTGAAACCTTGGCTTTTCTAAGGTCAATGAAAAAACTCTATTTCACTTCAGTGAGAATTCAGGATTTCATCTCAGACATGAAGGTTGTTCAATATTGAGAGTTCTGTGAACTTCAGGTCATCACCAAAGCCAAATCTTGGGATCCAGGTGTTTTTTTCCCTAGAAACTAATGTAAGTTGGCAGGAGTTTCTCCCATTACTCATAAAGCAGAGAGGCTGTTCCAGGGTTGGTAAAAAATAAGCTGCAATTCTTCTTATTTTGGAGAAGAATTTCTATGTGTGGTGTGGCAGCAGTAGGTTTCACAAAGGTGATTAGGAAACAAGCATTTGTACACAGGACTTTCAATGAGGATGTTATCTCCTCTAATTCAAAAACTGTCTTTTTTCCTGGCTTGGGGGAGCAATGCTTTACAGACAAACAAAAAGGCAAAACAGCCATGTGCTCCGAATAACTTACATTCAAATTAGATTGACAACATAATGAAAGCTGAATAAGGTTATATTTGGAAGTCATTGATAGAAATCATCCTCAGCTCGTATCCTGAGAGGATAGTAGGATGAGTGGTTATCTACGCCTCTGCTACTCTGCTTCTTCTTTCACAGTCATTTTCTTTTCTCATCTTGCCTGGCACTCTTCAAAAATAGCCTCTTTAAGATATGAAATTTATCTTTATTCTTCAAAAAAAAAAAATAAATCCTCCTAACTTTCTGGATGGACCCTTATAATGCTCCGATAATGTTTTAGAGTTGGTGTACTCAAATCCTCACTGATTTCCAGGATGGGTCTTAAATCACACATTATATACTCTTATCCACCAATAGTCTACTCTGGATTTACAGTTCCAGTTAAAGTTAGATCTGTGAAGGAAGATGACATCTTGCTGCTCCCTATCTTTTTAAAATACCAAATCGATTTAAGGGTTTAACTTATTGTTATGGTTTATCCTGAACCTTCTGAATCAGTTCATTGAATTTTAGCTGTAGCTATATAAAATTCTACACAGTGAAATTGTTTGGCCATACTGAGAATGTCTATGCCATGATCCATCACTGCCACTAACTGCCAGCAATGAAGAAATCCTCCTTTATTCTCCATTCATTTAAGTGAATCTCTAAAACTACTATTGAACACCAGGAACACATCTTACTAGGCTTTAATTTTTTTCTTCTTCTTTTAAGGAGCACTTAATATTTACCTGAAATGCACTTCAATGTTGAGTGTCTTCAGTACTGTCAAAAAGACACACTGGGAAGACCCAATGAAATACAGATTGTAAGACTGACTGTAGTAGTGAGCAAGATAATGGAAACATTTATAAGGCAGATTACAATTCATTTAGGAATGTGATTTAGTAAAGGGAAAGCTGCCTGCTTCTGCTAAAAGAAGATCATGTATGACAAATGTATTAGGGTCATTTCAAGGCATTGCTGAATTGATAAAGATGAAATAGTTGACATAATTCATCCAGATTTCAGGAAAGTATTTGTTACAGACTGTACATGAGATCGATTTACAAGGTCAGAAAGCTGAGCATAGGGGACAACTCTTGAAATGGAATACAAATTGGTTGAGGTGCAAGAAACAGATGGTGTCAGTAAAATGAAACAATTCAGGGTGTGATGAGGTACGGATTTGCCTGAACGTGAATACCAAATACCACACGATTCAGGTCCCAAATCATTTGTTGCGCTAGGACTGTGGACATGGGCAGGTCTTCACTGCTTTGGAATGAAGAGACTTGCAAACCACTCTGGGGTGATTGATTGAAAACAACCATGAAAATGCAAATCATAGTGGAGAAGCCCATGCAGTAAATGCACTTCTCAAGTCCTCTATGGACAGCAGAAAAATGCCTAAAATTCACAGGTGATTAACCACTTCTACCTGCTTTTTAACACCATCTGTGCACCTTGTTAAATACCAAATTGAAACAGATACATTTTCCTGATGTGTCAGAGTCTGCCCAACCACTAAAGTTGAAAAAAATGACATTGTGCTGTTAGCGAAACCCATGCACAGTGCAGAACTGGAAGGCTGGAGAGTGCAGAGCTCCCTCTCCATCAGCCAAATGTCCAAGAAAGTACCTTAATAACCACGCTTTGACTTCTTCTTAGTGAGTGGATTTTTTTCTCCTTGTTTTAGGAATAGACTGAGAAACAGTCTAGAATTGAGTACAAACATAACTGAGAACAGCAAGCTCATAGGAGCATCCTAAAAACTAGCAATGTTCCAATAAAGACTCATTCTCTGTGTGCACAGATTGGCTCAAACATGAAATGAGGGGCCATATGACTCAATACACTCTGTTAGATGATATGTTATTGCTTCTCTTAAAGGAGGAAGGCTGCACATCTTAAAATTTTGACGGGAATTAGGCACCTCATAGCATTTAAAGTTCCACCATGGAACTCAGCTTCTAGCCCTAAAGTTGCTTGAACAGTGTGATGCTTTTGGACCATACCTCCAATGATGAAAGCGTTAATTAATTTTTATTCCACCCTTTAAATGTATGTATTTCTAAAAACAAAGATACTTCTACTTAACGAGAATATTGATTTAAAACTTGAAGTCTGTGACAGAGAAAACCCTCCATGAAGGAAATATTTTTGGCAAAAACATGTAGAGTTTGACTTATTCAGCTGAGATCAGAGTGTCTTTGTCTCCTTATTTTTGGATACCACACCAAATTGCTAGTACACACCCACAAAATTGATTCTTGTGCTCTGTTGGCAGGTTTCAGGAATCTCACTTTTAAAAGAAAGTAGTTGTAAACCAGATGGCTAAAGAAAGTACCACAGATATGCATGGCATATACAAATTAATTGAAATCCATTTTTTCATTCATTTCAGTATGCTTGGCTTAAATTGTGATTCAGAAGCTGTTTCATAATTTTTATTTGTCCCTACAAACTGCCTCAGGAGAACAAGGCAAGGGCCAGGGAAAGACACTTCAGCCTGTGATTTCTGCCCACTGCTGAATACAAGTCAGAGCCCTCAGCCATTACCGTATCTAGTTTTATGGAGTTCTTCTTGGTGCTGATTGTTTGATGCCTCCACCATTTGTCAGAGTGAATAAGTAAACATACCAGCCACATATGACCTCTCACTAGGACCAGGAGATTATATTTTAAATTGATTCAGTGACCAACAAACATGTCGCAAAAAAAACTTTCTCAGTGAAAGGAAAGAGTTTATTTTTAAAATAAACAGTAACAAACCAAGAACAAAAAGGAAAAAGGTATGAAATTCAAAGGTAAATTAGTAATAAATAAATTAAAGGTAAAGCAGTAATAAAGAAATTAAATTTATAGATCTACTTTCACTGGAATAACAACTTAATAAGATCATAATCTAATCAGTTAAATGGATAAGCCAAGTGAATTCTGGAGTAACATTACAATTTTTACATAATATCTACATCTTGTCCAGTGCAGTTAAAGGGGAAGCATATACTTGAAAAATGCTCCTAAGCGACCTGGTAGTACTAGGTAGAAGAGCAATTATCTGACACTGAACAATTAGAATTCACACAGAAAAAGAAGCAGGTGGTGTCCTCCATACAAGAAAGCAGCAGGGGCAAAGAAAAGGGACAGTCACTCTAGGACAGCATCTACTCCAGTGGCTCTTGCGACAATTAGAAGGTTCTGTTTCTTTCCATTTGATTCAAACCTGGAGCACATAAACAGACCCCTGAATTACTTCTTTAAATCTGTTGTATTTTTATAACTAAGTATTTATGTGAAGAGAGAGAAGTTATATCCTTTCTATTACAGTTTTATCTGGGATGAGAAATAAAGCTTCAGCTCTTTGATTCAACTGCTTTTACTAACTGGACAAGTTTCTAGGGAGATAAGAAAATGCTCACCAAACTTCACTTAAAAAAGGCTGAGGCTGAAGTCCCAAAAATCTGGGTAATTTGAACATAAACCAGGCAAACTTAGCTCAGTGCCATTGCCATTCTAAAGCATGCAGTCAGAGTTTGATGGGAAATTTCCTCAAGAACCCAGAGAAACTGCATACTAAAGCTGAGAGATTTTGGTTTTTTCCAGACAGACATTTTCAAATGAAAAATTATTTTGCTATGATATTCTCAATAAGTTCTGTTTCAGTCCCATTTTTTGCTCTTTGCCAGTGGGCTTGCTTTCTTTATTCTCTCTAAATTGACTAGAAAGAACAGGATCAAGCTGGCTGTACTTTATGTATCCCATCTTGTTCTTTGCTTACAGTCTGCTGAGTACTGACCACAGATGTAAAGTGACGGTCTTCGTGCTGAAGAGTCTGGTATGGTCACAGCAATAAACATCTCTACAATGCTCTGACAGTTTTCAGGGATTTGACATACCCCACCAGTTGAAAATTGAACCTACAAGTCTGAAAAATCACTCATATGTCAGATTTGATGGCAGTACTGGGTCACTCTTCAATTTCATAGTCGCAGAAAGTAGCGTGAATTTCCCACCTGGATTTTTAGTAAAATGAGCTATTTTTTATATTTTTCTAGTGCACTCAGAGGAACATAAAATGCACTACATGTTTCCTTAGTATCCATCAGTTGTGCCTGTCTGAGTCACTTGACAAAATATTTTCTCTGATCTTATACTCAATTTTTAGTTACATCAATAGCAAGAAAATTTTAAGGAAAATAATAATAATTCAGGAGGGCAGTAGAGTCTTTCAAGTCTCTCTTGAGATACTGTCTTGACAGGAGGAATTTGATGCCTCTGGGAAAACAGAATTCATTTACACTAACTCTATTCAACTGTAATGACAAGCCTTAAAACAGGCTCTGAGATGTACTTGTTTTCTTTACTGCTATCTTTTAGTTCCTACTGAGTTTTCCTTATTCTTATGGTGTGGGAAGAGCCACAAATTCTGCTGGTGAACATAACTTGTTATTAAACCCTACATGGTTATTTGCTATTACTAGGAGAGACAACAGTGCCAAACTTTTCCAATACAGCCTAGATCAAACCAATTAATTTCACAGATGTTTTCAGAGAACTTAGAGCCTTCTTGCCCAAGTTGGGTTTGATGCCACCAGCATCTTGCAGAGCCTCATCCACAGCCTGGTGCTCCTGGGGGGCTTCACTGAAGACTATACTTGGTGTCAGGCTAAGTATGTTCACAAAAGAGAGCTTTTGAACTGAACAGCTCTGTATAATGGGTGTTTGCTAGCAATATCTAGGGGCTGGTTACCTGCTCTAACACCTGTGCCCACCATCCAACCCATTTTTTGAGCATTTCAGCCCTAGGCAAGATAGGAAGAACACAATCAGCTGTTTTCCAATGAAGACTTTGGTATTTGGAGGCCAGAGGTTTCTCTAGACAGAAGTGTGCCTAAGAGTTAGATTCTGCAACACCACAGAGCTTTGGAGAAAGCAGGCTTTAAAACAAAACTATTCAAAACACTTGCATATGAACTTACACATAATATATTACTCCTAGAAGACCTCTACAACAGAACACTCTTGACTTTGGATTTTCAGTCACTCAGAAAATCTCAGAGTTAGGACAGTTCTCTTGGTTATATGTGTTTGTTCATTTCCAAAATAATTTTGTTTCCAAACTTGCTGTCTCTCCCCTGCCCCACCATCTCACAGCTTTCCCCTCAATTCTTTCCATGAGCATACCACATACTATCTGCTCTCCCTGCCCTTAACTGCTGCTTTGCCTTGATTTTCCCCCTTTCTTTGGCCAGACCTCACCACCAAGTTTCATCCTAGAGCTGGTTTGTGCAGATCATAGTCTGTTCCTATCCCTTCCCCAAAATTCTCTTTTTTCCACTCTCTAGAAGAGAGAGATACTGCAGTCTGAATTCCAGTATTCAGTTGCACGAACTAACAGTCATAAGATAGCTTAAAAAAATCAAAAAATAAGAAGTAAATAAAGACTGACTCCAATTTTAATGTTACTAGAAGCATCTAATACACAAAGGAAAGCAATATATTGAAGGTCTGAAACCATTGAAGAGGAAAAGAGAAACACCATCATTTCAGCGATCTTTGTTGTTTGCCTAAGATGTGTCCTTCACAGACTTGACTGGCCACAAAAGGATTCAACACAAATTAATAACTGCTAAACTGCTTCTGATCTGCAGAACATATTGTCCTGCTGACAGATCATGCATGTGAAGTAGAAGAGCTGATACAGGATAGTGAAACCAGCAATGAACCTGAGAAAATTGAGAAGGTGCAGCTGGAATACATATGGACAAAAAACAGCCTCTAAAAAAGGAAAGGCAAAAGTAAAGGAAAGAAAACAAGCATGGGAACAGACAAAAGCTAAAAGTAATGGAAACACAAACAAATACAGTATACTTCCTCCAAAATGTGTGCGTGAGGTTTTGAGCATGTGGTTATCATCAGATTAGCAAGAATATGAAATAGAATAATGCCAATATAAATTACCAAGAGTACAAAAATTAATGTTTTATCTTTGATAGTTTATATCCTCATTCAGAGGTATTTAAACCCTGATTAAATGGAACCCTGAAACATCCATGGAGAGTCAGATTGAATCATCCTTCAGGAGACAAGCACTACATGTTTTCATTACTTTCAATTATGTAGCCTATCCAGATCTTAAGGATTTACACTGGGTTTTTACTCATATATCTCCTTAGAGTTGGACATAGATATAATGATGATGTTAGTGCAGCAGACAAATGTTGACAAAAAGAGGCAGCAAAATTTGAAGCAATCCATTAGCTGGCTTACCTATGGATACAAACCCAGGCTATTTTCTTTCCTAATTTATGACAAAGACACTGATTTCTGAAAGCTGTGTTTTAGAAACGTTGATTAAATCTCCTACAAATGAAAACTGTTCTTTAAATCTCCTACATATGTTTACCTGAGTACTTGCATCAATGAGCCATGGTAGCTTAGATCTGATTCTGAAAGTGTAATTTGTCCAGGACAAAAAAAAGTTTTTAGAAAGTTTGGAGCTTTCTTAACGAAAAGAAAATGCTTAGAGAAATGGAGGGTAATCTGGTGAAAAGACAGATAAAATCAAGATACTAAGGGAAAGATTGATCACAAAGCAGAATTGCAGAGAAGGAAGATGAAACACTAGAAGCAGATAAGTTTATCTGGTGAATGTATAGAGGAAGCAAGCAGAGAAGATAACAGATCTAGAGACAAAGACAACAGGATGGTAGCTGAAGAGGAAGGTTGAGAGATGATTTTTTGTCTCAGGCGTTCACTGTGTTCTTCTAATACTGGCAAGGCGATGGTGCAAAAGCAGTTACTGCAGCAGGTAGGAAAAGAACCAAGACACCCTGTTAGTTTTGCCATTAAAACAGCAGACTACTACTCCTGAAACCTGCAATTTTGTTTCCTGGCTATGTTTGAAACTTCCGTTTTCTTGGGCAAGGCAATCACTACTCTCTTCAGTTTCCTATTTATAAACTAGAGTGATAGAATTTCTTCTCTGTCATCTTCTTCTTACCTTGGTTGTCTGAGTTATGACAGGACCCGTATCTCAATCTGTTCCAGCCTAGAGGCTGGCAAAGTAGCCTGGTTCTGACTGGGACGGTCACATCGGGGTTTTGCTGTAACCACGGCTAAGTAAAGCAGAGAGGAACAGAAAAGCCAAAGAAACTGAAAAAAGTCTTGATAGCAGGAACTAAAAGTGACTACTTAAAAATACATATTTGGGTCCTTTTATTTTCTTTCTGATCCTATCATATGTACTCAAGGCACATCTCAGCTTATTTTTTATTTATTCCCTTGAATCTTACTTTTACTTCAAAAGAAAGTGGTTATTCTCATATGAGAGCTTGGGCTTTCTGAAAAACACCAGCTCTCATCAGCCTTTTGATAAAATCATAAGAGCTGAAAACACTGAGAGTTCCTTTTGTTTTAATAACCTCTCTTTCACGAATATTTACTTCTCATTTGAATAATTATCATCAATAAAAATTAAAACCTAGTATTTGTTAGGAGTGCGAGCATATGTGGGATTAAAATGAGTGACATTCCTCAAAAATGAGGGCTTTTGAAGGGTTATCTTTCTTAAAGCAGTGCTCTTTCTGCAAGACTATTCTGAGTCCAGCATGCTACATGACCAACAAAACAAAGGAGAGAAATTCTGTAAATGAGAAGCAGAACTGGGGAAATGATTCTGTTTGGTTCGTCTGCACTAGCAGTTGTATAACTTTAACTATTAACAACAGCAAGAAAACTATTGAGTTTCTAATATAATTAACAGTTCTTTTAAGCAGTGGTTTAAATTATAGTTCTTGTTAATTTAATTTGCATTATTTGCTATTTGCTTGTGCAAATAAGGTGCTGTTTTCAGAAACAGTTTGCTGAGAAGCCTGCAAGGAGATGCAGGATTGGGGTATATCACACACATGACAACGTAAACCACAGAAAAATATGAACAAAGAGGAAAGACAAATGTACTCTCTACAGCATCAAAGTTACAGAATGCCTAGAGATGAGGAACAGCTAATATAGGAGAAAATGGTTTAAAATTTGGAGAAAATGTCTAAGTTTGATTTATAATTTGCAGGTGAAATGTGCGAACTTTGTAACTATCCAACTAAAGTTCCACACTAAAGCTAGCTGCTCTCCTGGCCTTTTTTTCTCTTTTTAATATGGAGATAACCACAGGCACTTATTAAAATTGATAATCTTCCATTCAAAGAGAGTTCCTGCTGAGTTTAGATATGGCCTATGTTTCTTTCAATACAAGCCATTAATTAAGCACCTGGAACAGAAATGTTGTCAGTGGCAAGGCCAAGGCATCACCTGCTCAAAGGGATGTGAAGCTGTCAAACAGGGCTCTCTAAGCTCTTTTAGAGAACAGAAGGACATTGTGCCGAGACTCCAAACCACAAACAAATCTTAACAATGGGTAAATTGTGGTAAGAAACGAGGCATGCATATTTTATCATGTTGTCTTCAGCTGTTTGTGGCGCTATTTAAAACAAAGAGTACTTGTGGGTTAAACTGCTCAAATACTCCACGCAATTACGCTTCTACTGTGCCTGGAAAACCTAAGTCCTGGGGACACTCGCCGTGTTCGGAATACAATAAAAAACGCACATGATGTGCCTCATGGTAGACCCGGTCTACGGGGATGCGTACCCATGGAGCTGCGGAAGGCATGGCTGGAGCAGAGGCGTCAGGAAGGGTGAGGAGCGCTGCGTGGGTGCCGTGCTTGGGTTTCAGTGCTGACGGAGGATTGTCTGTGCCAACGGGGAAATAAAGAAACCAGATCAAGTCCTGGGTCATTAGGTTATTTACACCTCCGTGAACTGAGTAACAACGGAGATACGTGCCCAAAGCGGGCAGTGTTCCACTATCATGCTTTGAGAAAATGGTTGCCTCGTCCTCCCGCTGTGTCTTGCATTACGCACAGTGTGTACATAATTTTGTTATACATATATATAATATTAAAGTCTCCCTGATGCCGCTCCCCTCATCGAGCAGTCCTCACGGAAGTCTGGCTGTCCAGAGCCGGGGATGGCAGCAGTGCCAAGCTGTTATGCAGGAGGCGCACGTAAGGAGAGGAGGACCTTTCCCTGGGACACGCACTCCGACACTCCCGCACGGCCCTNGTGCCGGTCACGGCTGAGCTGTGCCGCCACGTCTGCCGATGGCCCTGCCCTGCTCGGGCTGCCGCCCCGGCCCTGCGCGGCTGCGGAGCGCCGGCAGCAAGAGCCTGCCAACCTCTCTGTGTGTTAACCGCCCTGGGGCTGCAGAGAGCAGGTTGTCGGTGCTGCTGCTGCTGCTGCGGCTGGTTTGAAACCGCCGAGGATTCCCTGAGCTGTGGGGATGGCTGAGGCCTCGGGCCCTGAGGAGCAGCGCAGCCCAGCTGCGGCATCGGCCTGGTTGACCGGGCTGTCCCTGTGCCCTATGCCTTGTGTTCTTACTTCGCTTGAATCACATACGAAAGGGTTTTGAGACCCATGGTGACATTTATACTGTAGGCAAAAAGAATGTAATAGCACAGTGCCCATGAGCCTCAACAGGTGGAGAATTTTCCAATTACATGAATAGAAACTTCATTGTCCACTGCATCCCCATTAGAAGATCCACAGTGTTTACAGGTACACATGTTCATGTAGGGTAAGTTACCAAACTCACACCAACTTGAGGTCAGTATAATTTAAAGGAGTATTATTGAAGTCAAATCTCTTTATTAGCCAAACTCATGGAGTAGGGTGGCACGCTGATTTTTATGTTGCATTACTATAAAAATAGTATTTTTATGCTTACAGCTAGCAGATAAAACTTCTGTGCAAACGGCATGGGCCTAGATAAACTTGGCTGAGTCTACTGTCCTACAGTGATGCACACAGGTGAATTCCCCGGTTTTCAGGAGGGCTTTGCCTCCATTCTGTTAACTGAGTGTAAGGCCTAAGGCCTTGACCTGTCAAAAAGATGTTTGAGTTAAGGGTGTTGAACCTGTCACTACTCCTGGTGATTCCAGTGGGACTTTGTATGGGCCCAGATCTGTGCTAGTACAGTACATCCAGAATTGGAGACTGTCTACGCATACAGTATTTGCAAAGACACAAAATATCCAGGAGAAGGTGAAAAGTGCACTTTTAGTAGCATCCTGTTTGTGCAGTGTTAAATCTGATGTCTCATTTCTCAAATGGAGTTTTATTTGGGTAGGGGGTGGTTTCAGATGGGAGGGAAGGGTTAGAGGTGAGAGACTAGTCATGAGGAAATGTTGCTATTCTGTGCTTTAAAAAGTCCTTTAGAATTACTTTGGAACTTTTTTACTTTTTATATGGTTTAACTTAAAAACTCAGTCCTGAAATTGAACACTTCATGTTAAGGGCTTCTTGATTGTAGCAAAGTTTAATGATTGTGCTAAGCTACATTCTTGTAAATACTTAAACATACATATAATTTCTTCTTTTCAGGAAAAATTAGAGGCGTAGTGACTTATTCCACCTTTCCTTCCTTTCTCTCTGTTTCCACAGCAAGCTTACAGCCTGTCTTTCTGGGTGAAGGCTGTAGTATGTGCTGTCAAGATACAGGTTTTCCTCTTTTGCCTTCCTCTTCCTTTGGCTGTTGTTATTCATTCCATGTGATTTACCCATTAACTCCAACATCCTAATGAGTCTGTGAGAAAGTGGCTCAGACTTTTGAAGTAACTTGTAATAAGGTTTTTGAATTTATCATATCCCTCAGTGGTACAGATTTTCTCAAGGCCGCCTAGCTTCTGTGTCTGCTAGGTAATTTTTTTCCCCTGTGCATTTCATAGACATCTTGAAATGCTTTCAAGATACAAGGTAACACAGGCAAGAAAAGACACGGTAGCTCTAAACAAACACTCTCCCATTGCTGATGGTAGACAGTTGAAACATAAGATGGGGTTAAAAATCTTGGGGTAAAAGACCAGAAGCTGGGGGGTTCAGATCTGTGGTCACATACTTTCTCATTTGCATAAGCCCAATCCTCCAAGTTTGAAAAGTAGGAGTAATTGAAATACTTGTCAAAGCAACTGAAATTTTTAAAACTATGGTACTACAGGTGTTAAGAAAAGTGTAGGATGCGTGTTTGGTCCTTATGCACAAACATTTGTATACACAGCTTACATTTTTGTAGGTTGTCTTTTCATTTTTCATTAGACAAAAAGATTTTTTTTGTCTCAGTCTTTTTCTGTATTTACTCTTCTTTTTCCTTTTGACTTTTGCTTCATTTCAGTGCCTTTTGCTCTGTATGCTTTCACATATCTTTTTCTGCTTTTATTATGTCCACCACTAACTTCTTGTCTGTTCTTTTGCCTCTATGTTTATGTATTTTTCCACCTAATCTACAGCCACACGCATTTCAGGCCTAGTGTGCATCTGGTGCTCTGAACAATCTTTGCACCACATGTACCTTGAGCATTCTTTAAACTAACTGAATAGGATGACGTAGGTAGGAATACTGGGACAAAGCCAACTTAGCAAACACTGAAGGAGCGTAAAAGAGTTATTGTTTCCATTGATAATCTCACAAACTGCATGCAAAAGAACTCACTTCAGGAGCAAGAATCCTCAAAAATTTTACCTGTTCTCTAGCTACATTCACGTATTAGTGATGGATGTATGGAGATATATATATATATATATATATGTATAAAAGATGAATTACTCTGTTGAGTTACCATGTAATTTTTCTGCTTGGACTCCTGGTTTTCATCTTGTGTTTATGTCACTCAGTGACCCATGTCTAGAGTGTTTAAAAGCTGATGTAAAGTTGTGGGGTGAAGACCTAGTCAATAACTGCTGGTTTGACACAAGAGACTGAGCTGTAGCAAGAACTTCCTGGCTGGTGGCCCAAGTCCTCCATAAAGCAGTGATCTTCGTAAATCTCAAAATACTATCGCAAGAGTACGTTCCATTCCTCATCCCCATCCCTGGAGTTGTTCAAGGCCAGGTTGGATGGGAGTCTGAGCAACCTGGTCTAGTTTAAGGTGTCCCTGCCCATGGCAGCGGGATTGGAACTAGATGATCTTCAAGGTCCCTCGGATTTGCCAACTTTTAGAATTAAATCCAATGTCAAAATGCTTCTCTTGTCACCTCCTGCACATTAAAGTGTTTAGTGTATGCTATTTATAGCTACTCAAATGTGACTGTGCCTCCTAAAGTTAGTTTAAAGAGATGTAGTTTGCATTTAATTTTTCTTTCATAAGAGGCTATTTCTTGGTTATTGACTGTGTATGGTCTTCAGCAGCACAGAAGGAGGTGGTATGCTTTTCTCTCGAGCTCCCTTGGCTAGTAATTTTGGTCTTACCAAACTGTTGAGCAGTAGTTCTACTTGAAATAGCTAGATTTCAACATGATTTCCATTATCTGAAGAGATACCTAGCCTGCTTGTAATTGGCAGAGCATACCTTTCCCATTGGTTGCACGATTTTTTATGTGGACAAGAGAGAAGAGGAGGGAAAACTGGTGAGATTTTCATGTTCATAATATCTCTATAACATTCTGTCATGTTTCCTTCTCAAATGAAGAGTGAAATGTAATTCACCAAACCACTGTGAGAGGCCCAACAGTCTTTGGAGCCACTAGTTACACAGCTTTTCTTAAAGTGGACAAATGCAGTGGCTGTAGGGAAGAACAAGCTGGAGCAGATACTCTAGGGTTCCTGGTTGGTTGGGTTGGCATTGTAATGACTTTGAAGTCTGGAAAATCAAATGAAAATGCTAAAAGAGGTGGCATTGTGATTTACTGTGCTCCAAAATTCTCAGGAGCTGTGGGAGAGTGCTGTGAAGATCTGCATGCTGGACTTTTGGGCAAAAAAACAAGTGTTTGCTTTTCATGTTTCCATGTTTCATGTTGGACTAAGAGACCCACAGGGATGTTGTGAAACAGAGAGAAATTAATAATGTAATCTGATGCACAGCATACTGAACTTCTAAGGGCTGGGCCACATCACACAGTAGTGTTAACTGCTAAATTGTGGTATTCCTAAATGCCCAGTGAAGATGATGGGGTGTAGTATTGTTATCACGGCAAGACATAGTGTTCTGAGGAGCTGCTTATATCACTTCTATCATCAGTGATACCAGCCTGCTTTGTGTTTCATCAGCCAGGAGGCAGCCAGGGAAACAAGAGCTGGGCAGCAGAAAAGCAGAGTTGATATGGTGGGATAAAACCAAGGTCACTGCATTATTTCAGGTTTTATCAGAGATAAATCACATCAGGAAGTGAGATGGCAAGCACATAGCCAGTAATTGTGTATTTCTCTGAATCTGAGTGCTTGACTCTTTCAGATAAGTTAACAGTTCAATCTGAAGTCAAGGGGAGCAACATTATAGAAACACAGTCAACAAACATCCCAAACAGTGAGATTCCAATGCATTTTGGGACCCTTCAGTTTCTACAACAAAATTGTCTCCAAGAGTACAGTCAGGAGAAATGTAATTAAACTTAAGGCAGTTTGGTAGCGGTTAGATCTCTTGTTAAAAGATGGTGAGTAGAGTTCATGGTTTTTCAGAGAGCATGGTAGATGATAGGTTTCAAGGCCCAATGTAATGTAGTAGCCCTTCAGCATTTAAGGACACAAGGCCCTTCAGTGTCAAGAGGAGACAGGATATGATCCACAGTGATTCCAAAGCACAGACTGGAGATAGTATCTCTGCTTCTACTCTCAGAAAATTAGATGTTTTCCTTGACATTAATTGCCATTAAATGCTAACATATAGGCCAGTAATTTGTACAAATTAAAAAAAAAACCTGATAGGAATTCAGTGTATTTGTTGGTTTAAAAAAAGAAAGTCTAAAACCTTGACCATGTCCCAGCTTCATCAGATTATTAGACCATGTCTACAGCGTCATTAATGAGATCTACCCAGATTTGTCACTAAAAATAGCAACGGACAAATAGTAAGTGTTCGATGTAGAGGGTCACCTTGGAGCAGTTACACTCTCCTGTAATGTCAGTCTCTTTTTACTCAATTTCACTAAAGTAGTCATCTGGCTGTAAAGCAGTTCAGGCAGTAATGTAGGATGTCATATATATTCCTTTAATTATTATGATCTTCCTTGTAGCAATTATAATTTATTTTATTGCAGATAACAGCACATCGATAGATAAAAGTCACTAGACAGATATGAAAAGTTGTAGATTGTAGCTTTTAGAATGACTGTAAGGCAGCTGGTTCTTGTTTAATTTTGTTTTTTAAATTAATATTTAAATTCTTTTGTTCCAATTATTAAAAAGAAACAAAAGACAGTAAGAATATTTCATAGCAACTATAGTGCATAACAGAATTCACTTGTTTTTCTCACTGATAGGCAGTACCTGAGATGTGGGCTTTCCTTCAGTTGCAGAGGAAGAAATCTCTATATGAGTGAATGCCAGAAGCATCTATTGAATACTTTTTTTCAGACTATTTGAGAAAATTTGCCTTATTGCTTTCATTGCTCCAAAAAGACTCGTCACACTGCTATGTTTTTTTTGACAGCATACCAATTTTATTGCACTTATTTGGCCATATAAGGGAAATCATTGATGGGACTCAGTTATTTCCCTGAGTAGAACAAATTTCTGGTGTACAGCTGTTGGGTCAGTTTATGGCCATTATTGCTACATTGTTTTTTAACATTCAGAAATATATATTGAATAACCTCTTTGAGGTCTGTCTTTGTGAAATTTGGTTTTCCTTCAGTAATGATAATGGGAACTGCAAACATAGCTCTGTTGAATAATCAGATTCCACAAAAATGCTCTGGCTTTATTGTTTCTTGTGCCATAAGCCCGTGGAAACAAACTGTTATGTTATTACTGGTTTTATTCTATTTATTTTGGAAAGTCAATATGTGTAAAAGGCAAAAATTACTTCAAAAAGTCTTTTATGTGGTCATTTTTGTAGTAAAATCCAAACAGTACATTGAGGAGAGTTGCCAACATCATCAGTATATAGTTCATCTAGTTAAAACAAATTTTAAACAAGGAGGCCATCATTATTCCTTTTCATTTAGACCCTGAACATTACTGTCCCCACAATATGTTTATGGTTTGTTATCCTCAGGCTAATAGGTAGTGGAGAATTCCCCAGCCCCTGCCAGTGCTGCTGTAAAAGGTGAAGCCTTCGTGTATGCTCTGAGTGTGTCCTTTGTAGAGGGCTGTGACTCATGGCAGAAGCAAGGTTTGTTTAGTGCTAGGTCTGTGTTTCCTGCTGGGTAAGTACTGGGTTTTACAGTCTAATCCACATGCTCTGGTTCACTCCTGACTCTCATACACTGTTTCATCCAGCAGCACTTGAGGCAAGACTTGCAGGCACCTGTGGATGCTGTGGGTGTATAGGGCAAGATGTTTGGCTTCTTTCCACTCCCACTGTGTGCATGGCATAGGCTGCTCTGCTCCACACAGGTGTTGGCTGGATGTGCCAGCTTCATTCTTCCTGGGATTCTTCCTGTTAGAGGAACAGGACAGGCTACTTGGTTCAGGGCTTTAGGCTGTTGGGGTGGTTTTTTTAAAGTGATTGTGAGGTTTGCTTTTACTCATTTTTATTTGTAATTACTCTATCAGATTGTTAATATTTAAAAACAATTTAGCAAAGGCATATTTTAGAATTACTTAGGGGATGAAACAGGGAAAAAAGGAAGAAAGATTGACGAATATTTTACTGTAAGGGAAGGAATTACTTTATCAAGTTTGAAGCAGTTTACCGTGTCACTATAATCACTTGCTGACGATGTTAAAGTTTAGCTTCTCATACCTTTCAGTCCTTTATCAGGGGATTTGACATTTGTGTAAGGTATCAGTAAGGACATAAGTACATAGGTACACTTGCCTTTGTTGATGCCAAGGCATCATAATCCAGAAAATTTATGGCAGGATTTCAACTTCAGTATTGCCAGAAATAAAATTAATCCAAGGTGGAAGTGTCCTTTTTGAGAGTTCAAATCCTTCTTGGAACTGCTTTTCTCATTCCCTTCCCACTTTTTTGCAACTAAGCATTTAGCATTTTTGGAAAAGGTTGGCTGTACTAATATACCAGACTCACTTTTCCCTTTCTCATTGACTTGAAAGTGAGGTTAACAAAGTTAATTCCAAGCAAGTAGTACACACGAAGAATGATTTTTGTCCCAAAGAATAGCACTGACTTG
Organism: Melanocharis versteri; assembly: GCA_013397845.1. Classification (NCBI taxonomy): domain Eukaryota; kingdom Metazoa; phylum Chordata; class Aves; order Passeriformes; family Melanocharitidae; genus Melanocharis; species Melanocharis versteri. Next base: position 1,080,463 of record VZTG01004578.1, on the reverse strand, counting down.
AACAGTATGGAAGCGCTGATGTTCTTGCTTTGTGCAAGAGCCCATAATGATAAAGTATTCTTGTCAGAGGATATAATGAAACTATAAATTGTTTTCATGACTGCTGTGGTATTTGATCTCTTGCAGAGCACATTCAGAAAGTATTTAGAGCCACGTCTTATGTCAGTAACATCAGAAATAGAAATATATACTTTAGCATGAGCAGTGTCAAGTGGTGAGTAATAACAATCTGCTGATCGAACATCATGTTAAGTGAAAAAAGTTGCCTGAAAGTTCTGATAGGTAACATTGAGGATGACATACACGTTACTCTTCCTTTCGATGGGGAAAGGCAATGAAGCAGATCAGACTAATGCAGAACAGCTGAGATTTGCAAGTTCTGCTTTGCTTAGTGCATGAGCCCTTCACATGTCAGGTGATGGCTGCAGGGGAAGGCTCATCTCTGCCTTCCTTCCCCTTTTAGGTGTTTGCAGCATTCCTGCATTGTTTCCCATTCTTTTGCCTAAAAACAAGCATGTGCCTGTAGTATCACGGCATAATTAAGTTTCTTTTATGTGTGGCGTTAGGGCATCACGTGGTAATTGTTTCAGAGTCAAGGTAAATTTTGGTTATCATTCATGCTACCCCTTCTGCTGTAACATGGTCCCATTTCAGTGTCCAGCTGGGAGGCTGAGCCCAGAGGACATTGCTGGTAGGGGGGAGAAGGATGGCAGTGGGAAGTGAAGCTGGAACGGTTGGTTGCCACCTGGGAGCTGGGTATTGTGAACACATGTAGAAAAGGGAGTTTGCAAATGCTTCTTCCTTCTAGCAGCCTTCCCAGGGCTGGTGGGCAAATTGCAAGGTTCCTCACTCTATTGCGTATGAGGAAGAGAATGAGAAACCCAAACTGATAAATTTTTCTAAGTCACAGTGGTCAGGTGAACATGTGGCCTTACAGAGGGATTTCAAGCTTTCTATACAAGATATCTTCCCCATGATTATTATTAATAAGCTAAGATGACTTGTGGCAGACTTTGATCTTGTGCAGTCTTCCTCCAACTTTTCAGAGAAGAACTTGAGCCTCTTGTATCTAGTACTGGCTTGGGTAGAAGTGGCTTGTTACATGTATGGGTTTTTTCTCTTCTGCAGTATCTGGTGTGCAAAAGGAAGCTCGAAAGTAAAAAGGAGGCACTGCTAATCCTTTCCAAAGAGCTGGACACCTGTCAACAAGAAAGAGACCAGTACAAACTTATGGCCAACCAGCTGCGGGAACGACACCAGTCTCTGAAAAAGAAGTATCGGGAGCTGATTGTAGGTTGTTCTTTATGAAGACTGTGTAATTGGGGGACAAAGGTGAACCTCAAAAAAAATTGGAAAGAAGTCCATAATGGCTGCTGTAAAAATGTTTAGGTACTTGTTTGCAGTAACGCAGTTGTACAGCCCTGATCATATTATTACTCATTTGTTCTGCATTGATGAGGCAGTGCTTGTTATATAGGACACAGAAAGACAGTGCATGCTCTGAGGAAATTAGTTTCGGTGATAATTCTATTTAAAAACTGACTGTGGTATTATTATTCCACAGCAACTTAATGTACCAGTATGAAAATTAATGCAACACAAATTTATAATGAACTGCTGTTCTAGAAATGTAAATAAATCTTCAATTTTAGAAATTTTTTTAAGTTGAAGTTAGTATTACTGATATTAGTCAGTAGAATTGAAAAAAAATTTGATTAAATTTTCATTAAAATACAGTTTCTGGTTTCAGAAATAAGCTGCTAATAAAATACATCTGTTTATTTGTAGGATGGGGATCCATCGCTTCCACCTGAAAAGAGGAAACAGGTAGGATTTATTTTTCAGCTGATGTTATTTATCTGCTACAAAAGTACTTTGCAAAAGAATAAAAATATTAATTAAGAAATCTGGTAAAAAAAAGCAAGCGTTTCTGAATATTGAAAAGCTCAGTCTTTAAACTGTGACTTCTGCTTTTGTGTGCACATTTCACTCTGAAATACCCGAACTATCGTTATTTAGAATATATGGCTATTGCTTTCACGTTCACCTGAGACTGAAATTGGTCAGTGTACAGAGACTTGAGATTGTTCTCCTTGCTGTTTATTCTTCCGTATTGAGTCCTAAAATGGATTTGTGACTGGACTTCTCATACTTAAAAGTAAGCTGGGAATGCATTGTCTGCTTTCCATAATTGTTAATTTATTGTTGTGAGTGCTGTTTTCCATTAAGTATTCTCCCAGGCCACTTGGACTCTATGAGTTATAAATGGTAAAACAATGATAATTGCATTTTATGGTTCCCCTGAAAAACTTTTGCCTGCTCACATGCATTTTTGTTCCTGGATATCCACATACTGTGTCCCTGTTGTGGAATGTTAGTTGTCACAGCTTAAAATTATCTTAATTTTTAGAGAAAAATGGTACCCTAAACACAATGTGTGGAGCAGGGAGATGAGGACAACCTAAAGGAACAAAAATTGCTGCTGTAATTGCTAGTTTTGGAAGTCTTTTAACTATGTTTAAAACATGGTTATTGCCTTCTCTTAATGGATCACCCTTTCCCTGAGAATTTGCATGTAGTTCTTGCTATTTGCTTAAAATTTTATGGCTTAGAGTTTTGGTTGCTTTAAACTAAACTTCCAGAGGCAATATAATTACTCCTTCAGGCACTTAAACAAATAACTGCCAAGAAGTCAGTGGCTCAGTGTAGAATCATTTAACTTCCTCATTATTTAGCATAATTTATTTGCAGTTCTGTTATTTCAACAGAATTCTAATAAAATTTTATGACCAGATACAAGTTTGTGCATTCTGGGTGTTGCTGAGGAATATCCAGTTGAAAGAAAAAAAACCAAGGCAGTATATGGATCATTACAGAGATAAGTAGAAAGGGACATTTGTCATCCCATAGCTATTCTAATTCATCTTTCTTCTTTCAAAACAAATAAAACTGACGCTTGTTTCTAAAATACTAGCCAAATTCAGTCTAAATTCAGAAGCTGTGATTGTATTAAGTTTTAGCAATTTGTCTTACCAGGGCAAGTGCCTGGAAAACCCTTAATAATTTACCTAGGAGTCTTTTTTTTTTCTGAGGAAGTTATGTATGCATGCTAGGTAGCAGTGAAAGAAAGAAAATCTTGTCTTCAAGTGGGGTCATTGATAGGTTCCTCTCAAGAACAATATATACATTAGGTTGTACAGTAATAGACTGTTTGTGTACTTTTTGAATTTTCATTTTCCTGAGAAATGTGTCTGTAGCATTCAAGGTGGATAACCTAGAGTAGTTAGTGCAACCTTTCTGAAGAAGAGTATAGTTTTGCTTTGAGAAATGCATCAGAGAACAATAAAAGAAAGTTATGAATATTTTTCCATTATACATACATTTCTTAGCATTTTCTTACCTAAGAAAGAGTGAAGTTCTCTCTCCCTTCTGTGCTTTTTCCATTCCCTTTTTTCCTGGAACCCTAGATGCCTGCTGGGAGAAGTCTGTGACCTCAGTCACTTTATAAAACAAGACCCTGATCCTCCAATGAATTCTACATGACATAAAAGTGCATACTGTTTTCGTGGCCAGAAATAAGATGAAAACATGATATGCTTAACAATTTGGTATCTGTTGCATTGGTTTGCCACAACTGAGAAATTACTGCTTATTATTGAAATTTCAGTCTAGAACCTTGAATGTAATAGGTTGGTTGGAATTGCTACTGTCTTCTCCTTCTTGTCTTCGTTTTTCCCCTTTATTACCAATTATGTTTTGTGACTGCTTAAAATGTCTTGTTTTCCACCATGCCTTCTCATCCTGTTTTCCAGTACAGAATTTTCATGGTTTTTATGGAAATATCATGTAACCATGCATTTTCTATTGGAAAGCATTTGTACAAATTTCTGGTTTTGTAAAATTGTAACTTAAAGGTATCTTAAAATGCGGTGCTCTGTAGCGTTTTCCCTCTCAAAGCTGTGTTTTTGTCCTGGATCTTTTCCAGCTAAATAATTCTATGATAATGTGATGATTCTGTCCAGAGATTGCTCTGTGTGTATCGCCTTCTGCCAACCAGCAGAAGCAGAAAATGAGAAACTGTGCTATGGAAATCTCTTTTTCTACTGTAGATATTTCACCATTAGTGTTGTTCATAGCTTGTGAGCTATCAGTGCTTTCCTGGCCCCTCATGCCTAACACTCTCAAATGGTGTGGTTGAAGGTAGTTTTATAATGTCTTATGGTGTCAGATGTAGAGTAATTTTTGGATGAGTAATGGAGGGGTGAAATGTTTCAGGACAATAGGAATGAGGAAGAGTGTGTTTTATGTTAAAATTCATTCAGACATGGTTGTGGTTTAATCCCAGCCAGCAGCCAAGGCCCACACAGGGACTTGCTCACTGCCTCACCAGGGCAATCAGAGAGAGAATCAGAAGGGTAAAAGCTAGGGAACTTGTGGGTTGAGATAAAGACAGTTTTATAGGAAAAGCAAAAGTGGCTCACAGGAGCAAAACAAAACACGGAATTAATTCACCACTTCCATGGGCAGGCAGGTGTTCACCCATCCCTGGGAGAGCTGGGCCCCTCCATGTGTAACGGTGACTTGGGAAGACAAACACCATCACTCCAAATGCCCCACCCCTCCTCTTTCTTCCTTCCTGCCACTTTATACACTGAGCATGATGTCACATGATCTGGAATATCCCTTTGGTCAGTTTGGGTCACCTGTTCTGGCTGTGTCTCCTCCCAGCCTCCCATGTATCCCCAACTTCCTTGCCAGCACAGCAGTACAAAAAGCCTTGGCTCTGTAGAAGCCCTGCTCGGCAGTAAGTAAAACATCTCTATATGTATCAACCCTCTGTTCAGCTCAAAACTAAAGCATAGCCCCATATCATCCACTGTGAAGAAAATTAACTCTACCCCAGCTGAAATCAGCACAATGGTAAACAATAGACACTCCCCGTTTTGAAAGACATGTTACAGTATTTCTCTGTCTACATAGCCTCTGTTGAGCATCTTATATAAATAGAAATTCTACCATTCTACAGTTCTGCAGTGATACATATTTATATGCATTAACTGTGATACAGGACATTTTAGTGGAAGTTTACTGTGTATCTGTTGGCTATTGTCGCTGCACTGGGAAACTTAAAAAAACATAGATGGGATTTCTAACTTGATATATACTGCCTATTATTTTCATCTATATTGCTTAAATTTTCAGTATAGCTTCAGTTTGGGAGAAGCTTTGCCATTAAAGTAACAAATCAGTGAATCCTTCAACCTTCTATATGAAATGGAAGTTCTTTTAATACAAATGAGGTCCTTTGAATAAACAAAGATGAAATAAAATGCATGGTTAGGAAAATGACTGTGCTGGGCCACAGTCCTAAATATGCTTTCCTTAATTTGATCTCAGTGAGACCACTCAATTGGAGATAATGGGTTTGCACTGGGGCTGTGTGTCAGGAATAAAGCTGCAATGCATATGTCACTGGCGAGGCCTTAGATTTGTATTTTAAATGTATAAAGAATTACATTAAATGGAACTGAACGTCACAAGACCACAGGATAGTTGAGGTGGGAATACAGCTCTTGAGGTCAACTAGGTGTTGAGGTCAGCTCAAGAGTATAGCCAGTAGAGAGACTTTTGTTTCTGGACACTGAAATCTTCTATTCCATTAGTCAGAGCAGGTGGTAGTATGTAAAATCTAGAACTTGTTAGCCACACTAGGACTTGTGCTTTGTGAAGTGACAGCATTGTTTCTTCAACAAGTAGGTTTTGCACTAGCACAGAATCATAGAATCATTTAGATTGCTGAAGATCTCTAAGACCATTGAGCCCAACCATTAACCTAATGCTGCCAAGTCCACCACTGAAGTCCAGAAGAGAAGAAATGCTCATTCTAATAGATGTGATAGTCCCTCTGTACTGATGTGTACAACTTCTTCCCTGGTTGCTGTGTCTTACCTTAATGGAATAGAGAGACACTTGTGCACACCTCTGCACCTGAGTACTCTCAATGAATGTTCTGTCAATTAATTACAACACTCAAAATATTGAAGGGATTTTGATTCTTTTTGTGCATTATCTCAAAGTTTAAGATGTCTTTAGGAGCTCAAAATATTTAGGAGAGGATTTTCTTCTTCTCTTGTTTTATGTCAAGTGACTGCTTGGCAAAGCTTTGATTTTTGGGGTTGTTTTTCTGCATGAAAATACAACCCATATTAAGTGTATTTTGTTTTGTATACCCAGGATCTGTAATTTTAAAAGTCTTCTCTGTTTTTTCAACTTCAAGAGAAAAATACAATTATTTTGCGTTTTTATTGCAAGGAAGCTAGTGCTAAGGGAGCTCATCAGTTCCTCTGTCTCGAACAGTTGTAGTTGGTAAGTAAAACAGGTTTTTCTGTATTAATTCAGCCATTGCAGTCATGTGAATTCATTGGAGGAGAAACTGTGCTTAAATTTGTGATCAGTCACGCCCATCAAGTGTGCTTAATACTTCACCAAACATTTTTCTGTCAAACCTATAATTCAGTGTTTTTCTTTGTTTGAAGGTATGGCTGGAACAAACATAAAAGACTGTAAATTGCGATATAGGAATGTCTGTATTTAAAAAAACTTTTAAACTGTAAAGGTATGTTGGAAGTTTCCCCCTCTTCCCCCTTTCCAAATTACTTTCTCAGGTAGTACCCTAAAGGCAAAAAGTTCTTTTTTATATTTTTTTATGTCGGATAAGATTTATGTGCAAGAGAATTGAGAGCTATATTAAAGACTGTTACTATCCATCATTTTTAAAGTGCTGTGAAGAAAAATAATGCTGTGTGTATGTGTAGCTAGATTTGCAAAATGGTTAAAGGAGGCAAACTCCAGCATAGTGCATAATGCCAGAGATGACTATTCAGAGTTACTTTTTTTTCTCATCAGGCCATTGGTCACTAGTGAGCAAAGACCTGTTGCTGCCTGACAGGTATTTACTGGCTTATGTTAATAAGTATTTATAGATTTTTTGTCACTGTTTTTTGACTCTCATCTCTAGCTAAAAGTGAAGTTCTTTTCCACCTTCTATCCCAAAAAATGTTCTTGCAAATTTTAACAAAGCCTAAGTGGAAAAGGAGGAGGTCTGTGATCCATCCCATAGAATCTTTCACTTTCTGGTCTGTTCTGATCTGTCATGTTTTTTTGCCTTTATATAATAAAGGTAGGCACTTCCCACTTGGCATTCTCAGAGCCATCTTCTTCTCCTTTCTTCATAACTTCTGATGGGATTGTTGGCTGTGGTTGCACTTGCATTTGGTCAGAGGAAAAAGGAATGTGGGGACAGTGTCTTATGTCCAGCACTGCAGTGGGGGTTTAGACTGTGCTCAAATCATGCTCCACTGGGAAGGTGGTTGGGTGCTTGAATAGGCTTCCCAGGGAAGTGGCTGCAGCACCCAGCCTGCCAGAGTTCAGGCAGCGTCTGGTAACACTCTTGGTATATGGCTTCATTTTGGGGTAGTCCTGTGAAGGGGAGGGAGCTGGACTTGATGATCTTTATGAGTCCCTCACAGCTACTCTTTGAGTCTGTGATACATGCAAGCTTCCCATAACAGATGCATATAAAACAGATAGCTTGTTGTGCTGCAGAGGCTCCAGAGAACCTGGAAGAAACGGAATGTGGATAGAGATCAGGAAGCTTGTCTGATACTGGCCAGTTACAGAGATGGGGCTAAAGCAACATTTGTTATTTAGTATTAGGAACAGTTGCATTGAGAGACGGTAGGAGAAACAGTTTCTACTGCAGCAGGTTGTTGCAGAGGGGAGACAAGATAAGGCAGCAGAAAGGTACCTCTTCTTTATTCATAGCTCAGAAACCTCTCTTCATCAGTACTTTAGAGTTAGATTTGTATAGTTTGAGTCAAAGAAGTAAGGTCTTTCACAGTTTCAGGAGTCTTTTTAAGGCTTCACCTAAAATCAAATGAAACTGTTGAAGAAATTGAGTCTAGAGAAGCTGAATTTGGCTAATTTACAGGGAGCTGTTCTCTGTTGCATGGGTAAATGATATGAGCTTTATTGTCTGTTGAAGTAACTTGTCTTGGATTTCTGAGTGAATTCTGTGTTTGTTCTATGAATATTGAAAAGAAGTTGCCAAATGGAAAAATGAATTGCCTTTGCCCTTGGATAGATTTCCCCCCCTTTCCTCAAAAAATACGTGCTTTCAGGTTCACGAAGGCAGTCCTCCATTGTTAGTTTTATCATCTTTCAACCATATGGTATGTTTTCTTATATATGCCAAAAAAATGGTACCAAGTCCAGGTATCATTCAACATATCCTCTTGGCTGGCTCTTCTTAAGCCTAGTAGAGCACTTGCGAAAATCAAATATTTCTCCTTCTACCCACATTTGACCAAGAGCTTTAATAAGGTCTTGCCAAAACCTTTGAAACTCAGAACAGTCTAAATTATACATTGTATGGAACCTCTAAGCCAGGGAAATGAGTAATTGCTGGAGACTACTTCTGTGACATAGCTTGGTTGTTTCAGATTAACAGAAGTATAGTACAAGGCTTGCAGTAATGAGCAAATCTATACTTAGCTCGTTGTAATGCTCTTGGCATGGTCAAACGAGGCTGGTTTATTTTGGTGTCTAAAATTCTTTGTTTCAAGTTTCTTCCAAAATCTCTGTTGCGAGTATAAAGGTTTTTGTCACGTTAAGTCATTTATATGACTGACAAATAAAATTCAGCATAGAATTGCAATCCCAGAGAAATGGTTTTAAAGGAAATAAATCTGGGCAGGAAGATTTAGTATAGGCATGGTAATGCCTTTCCTGCTGTTACTGGGAGCCAGGTTTTAACTACAGACTGCTGAAATCCTGGTGTTGTGGTTGTAAACACTGATTAGTGAGATTGAGTTCTTTCCAGGTGTTGAAATTACATGTGCTATTGCAGTGTTAGGAGTTGTTCCAATTCATCATAAAAAGGAACTCTATAAATAGAGGTCTTTCAGAGAGGTTTGTGCAAATCATGTTTCTTTTAACTAATGCAGGCTTTATTGAAAGTCAGCTTTGTTTAAAAAAATAAAAAATTGCATCTAAGCAGTAGCGGTAGATACTTCAGTTTAAATACAATTTCCTGCAAACATGGGTTCTTTGTTTTGTTTCTTTTAAACAGCCATTAAGAAGTACTTCTCAAAACCATTGATTGAATGTGTTCTGAAGCTCCTTGATTCATTCATTATGTGAATGACTGTTACAATATTTGTTTAAGATGTAGGGAAAAAAATCAGTCCACCAAAGTATACATGAGGAATCTTTTCCATTGCTTGAATGGTTGTTGTCTTGAAAATAAAATTAGAAGCAGCTTAATTTTAGTCCTGTAATTGGCTATTTATGGGGGTTCTTTTGCTATTACACTCTAGCCCCAAATTATTTATTTGCAGTCTTCAGGTTTGTCTGTAGTTTAAAAAATGCTTTTATCTCTTCCAAAACTGTGAAATTTACCTTGCTTTCTTCTAAACTTTTAGTCTCAAAGCATCAGAAGTACAGAAGCTGTAGCAGTGACTTAGGCTTCTTGTTCATCAAGTAGGATGTTGTCAGTTTCTCAAGTTATTTTTCCTGTTTAAAAGTTTGAAGCTATTGCTAATTTAGACCAGTTGGAATTTGGAGTTATCTTCTTCAATAGTAATGTACAAAAGTTCTACTTGATGGTAGCTTAATAGTCTAATCCTGCAAATGGTCCTATGCGTACATAGCTATGTTCATGTTACTATTTACATTAATACATTCCTCTTAATAGTGCTCTTAAATGTAAAGCAGGACATGTAGAAATAGCAGTTGTTAGTGAACAAGGAGCAAGATTGCAGTAATAGCTATCAGATACCTTGTTGGTTTGACAGTGTATGAGTTGTAAAGATAAAATTCATGAAAACATCCTATGAGACTCAGGTGGTAGTAGAATCACTGGGTAAAAGAGTCAGATTGAAAAAGAGAGATGTCAGAATAGAGAAATGGGGGAGTTGAAAGAGAAGCACAGCGAGTAGGGAATCTAAAACTAAACCTAAAATACCAAGAGAGAACTAGGAACAGTCACTTGATGAATTACAGTCAGTTGGTGCATTGGCCTCAAATTCAGGAAGTATCTGTAAGGGTGGCTCAGAGATACTGACTCATGAGGCTTTACTAAGACATGCTTAGAAGATCCAAAAATTCTTTTTTCATTTCTTTTCATACTCTTGAGGTATATGGCAATGGATGACACAATGAGCTGTCCATAGGTAATGTCTTGCAAGGCTGCACCTTAGCTACTATGATTCTAACTTTCTTAGAAAGGCTGTCATTGGTAGGCTTTTCCTGTGTTGAGTCAATATTTTTGTATTCATGAGACATTTTTAGGGTAAAAATGGAATAAATTTTCCTGTAGTATTTGCTCATTTTCAGATAGCATATATAGGAAAAGAGGAGATTGCATTTATTTATTTTTTGGTTAGGGATCAAGCTGATGAAATTTAATTGTGATATTATAGACCAGACTGCTTGCCCTGCTAACTTAGTAGGTTGATGTGAATGACTACTTTTGACCTGGATTATTCGGTGGGGAAGAGAGTGGTTTGGTTTTAAACTCCAGCTTTCACCTCTATTTTTCCAGAATCTAGGTGATACCTAACAACACAAATCAGGTCATGTTTGAAGTTTTGTACTAGTTGATACCCATGGTATAGCTCCATACAGGGGCAGGGACTTTGGCTGACAACTTCTTTACTGGCTGGAAATCTGCTCTAAACACTATTAAGGACTTCAATTGTATCATAATTATTTCTCAGCTGTGCCTTTTGTCTAATTATATGCAAGTTTAAAGCTATTATTTTGGCAGCTTTGTATAAATATTGTCTAAGTATTCTGAATTTAATTCTTCCCACCAGCCACGATACTGGAACTAGTGTAGATGTTTTCACTTTGTCTTGTTTGGGGTTTATGTGCTGTTCTGGGAGTCTGTATGCACTCATGCTGTATGTATTTTCTGCTATGAAAGATACAGGAACCCACGTGACTTTTCTTGTTATTTCCCTAATGAAGCATGAAGTCTGGGTACCACCAATGATAAAAGTAAAGATTGTTGGCAGATAAGGACTAATTCAAGGGTTTCTTTTCAATCACTACTTACACTTCTCTCCACAGACACTGACTTCTGACTGATATTTACTCCTTTTCTAGGCAAATCTTGCTCAACTACTGAGTGAGGCTCAAGATAGAAATAAACATCTTGGAGAAGAGATTGGAGAGCTTCAACAGAGACTGGGAGAAGTACAAGGGGACAATAAGGTATTACAAACTGCCAGTAAATGGCATGGAATGTGTAAACTGGGCTAGAGTTTTGCATTTACTTCCTAGGAAAACAAATAAAATAATGGGATACAGAACTTCTAGAATACTTTAATTACAATAAATGCTTAGAACATTAGAACTACAGAAGCTGTAAAGGATACCAGTAAGTGCAGCTTATTATATATTTTTGTATGCTCTGTTGTCCTTAACTATGTATTTTTTATTTAGCCTTGCTTTAATGCTCTCAGACTTTCTATGTTCCTTTCTTTTTTAAAAAAACACCATGTTTTATTATTGGTATTTCCTCTTACAAATAAGTACAGATAAGCATGTCTTCTTCATGTGATAATTTTCAGGTTTTTGTACTGAAATGCAAAATTTTAGTAGATGCTGGAGGAGCATAATTTTTCCCCAAAAAATATGGAGTAGTTGATCAGAAACATGTATAGTGAGCTTTCTGTTAGGCCCTCATCCCATTACCCTTACATAACCAATTTATTTCAATGCTAAATTTAGCAAGTTATATGGAACATTGCTCAAAATCTGCCATTTGGTATTAATCAAACTCCTGTTGTCTCCATTAATTGAAATATTTAAACTCAAGCCAAATGTGTGTAACATTCACAGCTGGAGCTTTATGCAGAAGTACATTCAGAGATCAAACTAGTGAGAGGTTGAATTGGAGAGTCGAGGTGGTTAACAAAGTAAAAAATTGACACAAATAATGATAACTTCCCTCCCTCAACTACAGTTTTAAAATTATGGGATTTTAAAATGTGAATAAAAATGACATGGCTTTTAGTTATTCAGATGGGGTTTGTTTCTTTCCGTTTAAGTTTATTTTATTTTTTAAAAATATAAGTATATTGTGATAATGCAGGTTTTTTCACTGTTTGTCACAAAGACCTCCCTTGAAGGGAGGAAAGGGAAAGGGTTGAGTGAAACATGAATTTGCAGTATGCATAGCATTCAGCATAACTTGCTCAACTCTTCAAAGACCAGGTTTCCCACTGTTTATTGTCATTTGCATGTTACTGTTTGAACTGTATTACAGCGTAGAAGTCAGTGCCTTTCAGTTCTCCAGTACCAATATTATGCCACACAGCCTTTCCCAAGCCAGTCCTGAACAGATAGCAAGCGTTCGTAAGTACAAACAGAAAACAAAGGTAGTAAAACTACAACACATTTAAATATCAAGGTTACGTGCCTATTGTAGCTCCTTATGACAATACAGGATCCTAGTAACACAGAGCCTACTTCTTTGTGCCTGAACTGGCACTGTTTATGTTCACCTTTGTGGGTTAACTTGGTATTAGCTGGTCATCTTCATGACATCTGTATTCTCAGCATGAATTTAAATTCATGATCCTCAACATGAATGGAAAAGTACAAAAGGACTTATTCTGCTCAGCGTGCCTCTCTCTGAAAGGTGCAAAATAGTGCATCACTAAATAAAGAGTGGGAGGAAAGAGCTGCATCAGACATGGATTAATTTAGACTAGGATTTTCATTTTTGGAACACATTCTTCACTTTTCTAGTAAATGAGAAATACAGCTTATTTTAGAGTCAGGTTGCTGGTTTTCAAAGTGCCTGAAAAAGCATTGCCATCTCTCTGAGGGGTTTAACACTCTCCTCCTATGTCAGATTTCTCTCCCTACAAGCTTCAGTGATAAAATTCTAGGCTTGTTCACAAAGCCATTCTCTTCTGCTCATCAGTTCTCCTGTACTGGCAGCTGGGCTACCTCAGGCACTGGAGTCCAGATAATGCATGGTATATACAAAACCAAAAAAACCTATAATAATTTTCTTGTTCTTACATTTTTCCCCTGCATTCTTCTCACTGCTTTTTCCAAAGTGAGGGAGGGCATCCTGCCCAGCTGGTCTACGTCAGCCTTACTTCTGGCAAGAGATGAACAAACAGCTGCTTTTGCAGCAAGTGAAGCTGCTTATGGATGAACAATTCTGCCTGTGTCTGAGCAGGGGTGACTCATGCAGGCTTTGTCACTGAGTGGCAAGAGCTTTGCAGGACTAAAAAAGAAAGAAAAAACTCTTTAAATATCACACATTAGCTCTATTGATAAAGAAATGTTTTGATGGCTTGACTTGTTTTTCACCACTTTAATGTTTGCTACAAGTAGGATACAGTCACTTGGATTAGCAAGAAGACCTTGAACCGGAGATATTTTACTGGTTGAAATCATGTTAAACACGTCATCAGGCAATAACAAATTACTTGCATTTGGTTTAACTGGAATAATTTTTTCCTCTCATTTCAAGTAGAATTTTGTTGGCACAAATAATAAAACTTCTTCAGACAGTCTCTGGAGGGATTTGTTGCTGCAGTTTGAAAAATACAGCAATAGTTAGACTGCAGCATTCCAGCAACAGATATCTAAGGCTATTTATTTTTATGATTGATCACAATCTCACAAGTTCTGACACATGAAAACTCTTCTATGTTTATGGTAGTTATTTTTAAATCTTTTTCCTTCCTTATGTTTTGGCAGCAATGCTTGGAAACAATTCCTAAAACATAGAAGGAGATAGCTAAAAAATCTAATTCTCTCATGTAAACGGGTAAAAATGGAAAGCTTAAGAGAAACTGGAGACTTCTGCAAGACAAGATGACTCAGTTGCCCTTACCTGAACCCCTACCCACGCAAAGAATTGCTTTTGTAAGCTGCCAAGAGCAGTGCTGAGCGAGAGGAAGGTGCATGGGGAACAATGGCTGCAGTGTTACTGTCAGTTCCTTACTGCCAGGCAGACAATCATTCATGCAGCAAGAGGGAGAAGTGTTAAATGTGGCGTGTGTGTTTTGGCAGAACTGGGACTTCAGGTAGCATATTTGCAAGTTCTGGTCCACATTTTTAAGATTTTGTAGATAACATGGTGAAGACAATTACTGTGAGTGTGGCCTAACATGATGGTTTCTGCCTTCCACGAAGAATTGGTTGTGCTTGTTTCTCTTTTCCTTCTGCATGTTTTACTGATAATCAGGAGTGTCCAACTTTGGTGCAAGCATTGTGTATGGACTCCTAGCCTGCACAACTGCTATCCCAGTGATGTTTTTAGGCATTGTGGGGCTGATACAGTGTTGCTACTTTGTAAATAATTATCTTAGCTGAAAGTGATGCAAGAAAAGCTGTGATACTAAAATAAAAAGACAGTGCTTGCAGCACTGGATTGTTTCGGTTAACAATGTATGGGTTCTTGACAAACAGGAGTTTTCTCTGGTAAGGTGTCATTAATTTAAATCCGTTCAGCTGTGAATGCTGTTCATAGAATCCTGAGGGGTAGTGTTAACCTATTCTCTAGCTTCAAAATGAAGTTGAGTGGTCTTTTCCTCCGTGATTTCTGAATGACAGAAACAAAATTCAGCAGCTAGAGGGCAAGTGTATAAAGTTTATAACAGAGCACTAATATATAAAATAAACCCTTAAACCTCTGGCATAACAGTGTCTCTTTGGGTCACAGCATTTTCGGGGAAGAATTTTATAGCAGGTGGTGCTGCCTCATGAGACATTCGCAATGCAGAATTAAACGACTTGGCCTGTTCTGCCCTGTCAACTCTCTGATTGGCCAACTGTCTGGAAGAAGCACTCTGTTGTTTTATGGATTGGTATTTTACTGTATTTTGTATATGTTAATAATGCAGCTTTTACTGAATGAATTTGGATTTCTGAAGCATTCTTTTCATAAGACTTCATGGTTTTGGGTTTTTTTTGCCTCAAAATTAGTAGTAAATAAAGAGTTCTCCTTTTATTGACAGACTGTTTGACCTTGCAAGTTATAATTGCTTACAGTTATATCTTATGCCTCACCCCCTCCTGGGCTGGACGAGAGTTGGTCATAGTGCATGAGTGACAGCTTTGGTCCAGTTCCCAGCCTGGTGCCAAGCGTTACGCAGAGGTTTTGCTCTGCTGCAGGCATTGGAGGCATTAATAAAGTGTGATTCCTCTTTCCATTTCCAGGTTTTTTTGAACAAGATTGAAACCTCAAAATGTCATTACATTTGTTTTGCGTAGTCTTTATCACTAGAGAGAGATTCTAGAAATTAAATTAATCTATCTGAATTAAATGACATGACCACCTTTTGTTCATCAGCACTTTAGCATTAAAAAAAAAATCCAGTAGCTGTGAAGCCATTCTAGGATTTGCTAGTTGCCTTTTTGACTTACTTGTTTCGATAAAGAAATTAGGAGGAGTTATATCTCTTAGTATCCACTCAGCCTTACTAACTGTGCAGTGTTTTGCACTTTCCCTGTGGGGATAGGGAAATGTAGTTTGCCGAAACCAGTTACTCTTGCAGCCACAGCTTCCCCTGAACAAGTGAACTTCTTATCAGCACACATTGTAGTAGCTTCAGTGACTTGCACTGAACTGGAGCTGAAATAAGTAGGGAGGATGATTTTGGTAGTCTGTCTTGCATCAGCAGGATTTTAATTGGCACATTGTAGCTATGGTGACTGGCATCCCATAAATACCAAAGATAGATTTTAATGTACAATCTTCTACTTCAGAAGATTGATTTTTTCCTAACTCTGCAGTATAATGATGTGCATTAATTCCTTGGTGCAGTCAAAGATACAGGGAAAGTCAGGCTGGTTATAGTGGTAGGTTTCCCTGGTCTCTGTGGAGCTCCTGAAGATGAGGCCTAGTTGTACTGAATATAAACAACTGTAAATGCTGAGTGCCCTATAGATTGGTATTTAATACTCCAAGGTCTTTGAAAGGCCATTGCTTTTTGCTTTGGATATTGAATGTAAATGTGTATTAATTCAAGTCAGACTGTTTTCAGCAGTCACCAGCTCAGGAGTTCATTAGCTGCTTGAGCATTTTGGCAGAGTCTTTTTGTTGTTGGCCCATTTTTTTGTTTTTGACATGAATTAGCTTTTGTGAGTAGACTAAAAAAATAATAAATAAGCAAATGTATTAGCAGCTGTTAATACAAATTCTGCACTGATGTAGCATGAGGGAGTTAGTAAAATGAAGCTGGACAAGCCACTTTATTCCTTTTTATTAGCTAGGAAGACTTCTTGGCTGCAGAGAAGTTTCATATTTACATATTTATGAAAAGATTTTCTGATAATTCTCTAGTTTTAGTCTGAGTGAAATTAGTTCCTGTCACTCTTAAAAAACATTGACCACATGTCTGTGTTTTCTTGTCTTTCATCATTTGTATACTCTGTTGTTGCAGTGTGTGATTCAATTCCTGTGGATGCTTTGACTGTTCAACTGGATTTTTTCACTGAAAACAGGATTGAACCCTCAGCTCAGAAGACTCCCTCTGGTTTAAACAATACCAGCTATTTGGCCTGGAAGAGCTGAAATCTATGACAGCTTTACTCTTTCTAGTACAGATGTACTCTGCTGCTACAGCCTATGTTCTCTTGTTTACCAAACTCTGTTTTTGTCATGGCAGCTCCTTAGAATGACCATAGCAAAGCAAAGACTGGGAGATGATGAAGTTGGGGCTCGCCACTTTGCAGCACATGAACGGGAGGACCTTGTTCAACAGTTGGAGAAGGCTCGAGAACAGGTAATAATTAAATGGGCATATAGTGTCATGTTTTACAGAGCTATTGTAGTAGCAAGTAAAGAACTTCTGTTCCTTTTGAAGGGCTGGTAGCTGATTGACGTTGGAAGTAGTGGTTAGAGTGAATTCCTAATCTCAGGAATTTCTTCTCTAGATTATTGATTCTCCTTTTCTTTTTAATGTCCAGCAACAACTTGTGACAATTGAATATTGTCAATGAATGTCATTGAAAGGTACCCTTCAGTGAAGGCTGTTACAAGTATTCAACACAGCGTACAGTGGCTGATGTACCTCCTAAAGATACCCTCTGAATCAAATTTTCTGTAGAGGCATTGCTAGTGTCCTCTTCCTCCTGCCTCCAAGCTATTTCTTCTCCTCTTCTGAAAAATTCTCACATCAAACCTATTTCCCCTTTCTCAAGTCTGTATGAATGCTCTTTACCATGCAGCATCAGACTTTTTCCCTAACACTGATACATAAATTTCTGGACAGTTTTGTGTGTCTGTGTTCTCAGTTTTTCCCCACACTCATTCCTACCAGTGTCAGTTCCAACCTGAATGAGCCATTCCGTGATCCAGGAATTTCTAGTTTTTCAGTCTTCCTTCAATTGCAGAACCACTGTACCTTACCAGAAAGGCTGTTGGTCTTCTTCCAGTGTGATCCTCTCTGCTAACTCTGTTACCAAGCCCATGTTCTTTCTGTTCATCACTCAGCCTCTTTTAAATGGTGGTCTGTTGTCCTTCCTGGCTTATCCATGTTTTCTGGGGTGTGGCTGGAGACTTCTGTCACTGCAGACTTTTCTCACACTCAGTTTCATCTCCTTGGAAGTTTGAAACTCTTTGTCCTTGAGTAACTTTCACACTGGACTTCTTCACTCTTTTGCTTAATAGCAAAGCTCATCCTCTTGCCTCCATGTTGGCTTATTTTGTACTTTCTCAATTCTTATTCTGTGGAATTTCATTGCTCAAGTCCCATGATTAGTTTAAATTCCCACTTCCAGGCTTTTTGACAAGTTCTTATTCAGTTGACTTAATTCTTGGAGTCCTAGAAATTATATGATAAAACCACCTTAATATGTTTGTAGCAGAATTATAGTAGGGATTGAGGTTTCTTTTGCTGTTACATTTTAGTTGTTTTCTAGAAATTTTGTCAAACAAATCTAACTGGTAAAGTTACTTAACTCCAAATTAATGAAATATTACTGAAATTGAGTAAAAATACCTGGGGTTATGAGCTTTGGAAAGACTTTTGACTGTCCAAAATCAATACTGTTCAAACACGTGCTCGTTGCTGTTTTCAGGCTGGGTCCTATGTTAGCTATTGTTTAAACTGATACAGCTCTCCTTTCTTCCCAGATTGAGACTCTGAGATATGATCTGCAGGCGGCACTGGATGAGTTACAGGATGTGAAAGAGGAACGCTCTGTTTACCAAGATAAGTCTGACAGACTAAACCAAGAGTTGAATCATGTCTTAGGAGGGCATGAAAACCGTATCATTGACATAGATGCTCTATGTATGGAGAACAGGTGAGTGCATTACTGTTTCCCTAAAAAAACTCTGTGTTGTTGTAATAGGAGTATCAGGAAGTCAGTCACAACAAAACTTTAAAGAAAATATATTCAAGAATAAAAGCTAAGAGGTTTTGGTAATTTGTTTTGTGTGTTTTGTTTATACTGTAACTAAGCATTAAATAATATTGAGAAAGCTAGGCTGCAGGAAATTACCAATGTTGTATTTGGCTACAGAGATGTCAGTGATGTTCCCAATTAAAGCTAAACAAGGAAAAGGAAGAGAAGACCTTTTTATTCCCATCACTGTATGACACCAAAAGCAAGAATATTAAAAATTCCTATATTCAGAAACTCACAGTGAGCTGTAATGGACTAATCTTGAATCGGAAACAGGGACTTTGAGTACCCTGAGTTAACAGTTACAGACATAATTTTCTCCACAGGGAGAGGCTGTCAGCATGGAGTGATTTGCCAACAAAAGTTCCTGGTGAAATCACCCATGTAGATATTCTTGCTGGTTTTTTGGGAAAATAATGTTTTATGGTCTCTACTAAGGATGACAGAGAGGAGTCACTGACAGAGCCATAGCAGGTATCTCCCTTAATGTCAACAATTACCTCAAAGTGAAATAGTACATGTAAGACAGTTTCCATTTACAAAACTTATGCTTTAGGCAAGGTGTACTACCAAAGGCATTATTTCTTTCCAGAACCTTCAGGGTTTTTTTCTGTTTTGTGTGGCTTACAGAGTGCTGTATCAATTTAAGCCCGCTGCTCCCCTGACAGTGATGTGAGTTTTTTCTGTGAAATAATTAAATTGTCACAAACCTTAATACATCTGTAGTTGTACTACATGAAAGAAGCTATTTTATAAACCCTTTATACATAAAAAAAGATGTTTTCCTATTTGGAAATAACTGTCTCATCCAAGTACATAAACTCTATTAGGAAGAACTGTACTGTTTCATTTAACTGTGTACCATTTTTCAACTATACTGTTAAATTTTCTACTTTGTGATTGCTAATGAGAAGTGCCAAGTAAGTGATGGATATTGCTATGCAAAAGTTCTGCATAGCTGAGTCTTGTGTTGGCATATATACAAATCTTCATGTGTCCATCTCACAGACCTTCAAGTATGGAGGGCACGCGTAAATGCTTCCTATTTCCTCTAGACATAAATGATATTCTTTTAGCTTTCTTCCCCAGAAACCTTGCAACCAATACAAAATAGTGGTGCAGCATACTTGACAAATCTAACAGGAGGGCAGCCTCCTGTTCTGATGTAATTTGTTTCCCTACTTAAAGTTTTATGGGGTCAAGAGCAGTAAGATTTTGTTATTTCATCCCTCACAGAACTGCAGAGGGAAAAGAACTCTCAGTAGTTCAAAGAGAGGACATGCCAAATAGTAAAGAAGACTGCTTGAGGCAGTACTTGAAGGTAATGTGAAGTAAAGGATTACATTTCTTTTTCAGATATCTTCAAGAGAGATTAAAACAACTTCAAGAGGAAGTCAACCTTCTGAAGTCTAGTATTACCAAATATAAGGTAAGATCCTCTCAGTGTATCATCTAAACTGTGTTTCTTTGTTCATGGAAGTTACTGTTTATTTTAATGTTAAATGTGTTTAAAGAACAAATTTGTTCTTGCAAGAAAAATCCACCATTGACATTCTGACAATAATAGTATGTATACGTATTACGTGCTCATTCTTCTTTGTAGACTTCTTAGCTGAGGGTATTACAAAGGGATACCTGTTAAGAGTATTTTGAAAAATTAAAGAAATACCATTTTTAAGTTCTGTGGGGGAGCCATCGTCCTGCTGGGAGGCAGGTGATCAGCCTTCCAGTTAGCTGGTAGGTGAAAAGTAGCAGATCATGCAGTGGTGAATGACTGCAGCTGTGTCGCCGTCACAAAAAGACCTTTTCTCCCTGTTCTCTGGTGGCTGTGCTATTTCTTCATGTAGCTTAATGATCACCAAGCTTTCATTCTTCTTCCTTTCCTGAGTTAAGGTATATGCTGTTTTACATGAAACCTTCAGGACTGATTTTTGCCATTCCCAGAAGCTGTGTACACTTATTTCCTTCTGCAAGTGATTTTGGGGAGTGGGAGGGGAGGACTGCTTGTCAGACCATGAGAAGGGTAATCTTAGGATTGTCAGCAGGACTTCTTCATGTAGGTCACTCTAAAGTAGTCACAGCACTGATTGCTTTTTATGCATGAGCAAAGCTCCTCAAAGTACCAACTTAATTTCAGTGTCTGTTCCCACTTGCAACTTGGGACTCTTGGAGTGTGAGTTAGTTTATTGGTTACAACTGAGCATCTTGGTGGTCCAGTGGGTTTCACAGAACTGTAATTGAAAGAGCTGGGCTTCTGTAGCAGGATCATTCTGCTTCTAATTCCTGAAAGTCAGTATTTGGTACTAAAAGGGCTTCTAGAAACTCTGATAGAGGAGTTGGAACTTTCCCTTTGAAACCTATCCAAAGAAATGCTGGGAAAAATCTGATTTTGTTTCTAATTGATGTTGTCTACAGGATACTGCGATATCTTCACTGGCAGTCAGCAGATTACTAAAAAATAGGCAAGTCTTAGATATGCATTGGGGGAGTGGGTGGGAGTGACTGCAGTAAAGTGATTATGATGAGACAGATGAGTCTTAGTAACATTACAAAGACTTTAGGCTGGAGAATAAGAATCTTTGAGAGTTATACCCCCATAGTTTACTATGGGTGTAAGGTCCAGGCCTTGCAGAGTTGCTCTGAGACCAAAATCCAAAGTTCCAGATTCTTTCCGCCTAATGACAGGATTTGTTGGCTACTGTTTTTCTAAATAAGATATTTGTTGTTTCCCTAGAATGCACTAGAGAGACGAAAAAATTCAAAGACTCATAGTAGATCCAGTAGCAGTGCTCTGACTGGAGTCCTTTCTGCAAAGCAAGGTATTGCATAAATGCAGCATGATGTTGCATATCTCATTGAATTCCTTTCATCTAACCTCTTAATTTCAGTAACCCTTTCCTTACCAACCAAACCAAAAGCTCTCTTCTTGTTCTCTGTTATTATTATGTGCTAATTGTCTTCTTCTCAGTTGACTTGACAATATAAAATTTGCCTCTGGATTACTGCTTCTTCTTTTGTTAATTCTTTTGCCATTCATTCTCTCCCCCATTAGTTTTATCAAATATTTCTTTACTCTTTAGACCCTGACAAATCACTTCTTTATTCATCTCTTTGCTCTTCTAACAATGGCCGTCACAATTCACATTCCAATGAAAAATAGACTGGGTGGTGGAGGAGGGGTGCTAAGTCAGCTTTTCTGCTACTGTTCTTGGAAGCTTTTACATTCAGACGTTTCACAAGAAATCTTTGTGTCCCATGTTTCTTCATGGGTAGCAAAACGGAATAATCTCTTTTCCCCGTTTCAAAGAAAATATCAAGATTAGGAAAGAAAGGGAATGAGAAAATTCTTTGAAGCAAACAGTATACCTTGCCACCCTACTGTTTAAATGTAGGTATATTCATACACACACAGGAGATCAGCAGTAAGTGTCATGGTAAGTTGAAACTCATTTTTCTGCTTTTGACTTCTCTTTTCTCCTCTTCTCCATGTCTTGCACACATGTACATATATATATATATATATGTTTATGTAAAGAAGCAGAGCCAGATTCTACTTACAGATTTTAATGATACTAGTGAACTTCCTGATTTGGCTGAAAGGTACAGACTCTAAGTTGCAGAGGAAGAGTTTGTGGGTGACTGTATTTTCACATTAGTCTTCACCTGGAGGATGTAATGGTTCTAAAAATAATTATAAAATATTCCTTGGAGGCTTCAGTTTTAATGACCAGTTTTTACCAGTTTGTAGGCCTGTAGAAGAATGATTTTGTATCCTTCTGAACACAAAGAATTTTCCAAAAGCAGAATCGAGTTAATGTTTAGATGTGTCTACCTCTACTTGTTCTGGCTATTGCTGTGGAATAACAGTCAACTTGGAAAGCCACCATATTTATGCCAGCTAGAAATTACAGTTCTGTTCTTTTGGCTTTGTTTGTTAATTGAAGGTAAAATATATTTATTCACTTAAGTAATTGGAACAGTTCCTTAATGCTAAGTAAATGTTTGTGTTGCATCTCTGTGCATGAGAAACCAAAACTCATTTGTGTTTTTAACATTATAGTCCAAGAGTTGTTGTCGGAGGATCATGGATGTAGCCTACCAGCCACACCACAATCCATTTCAGATCTCAAATCACTGGCCACTGCATTACTGGAAACCATCCATGAAAAAAACATGGTCATACAACACCAAAGACAAACCAACAAGTAGGTGGCATGACTTCTAAGTAAAATATCAAGCTATAGAAAAGTTAGTTTCGAGAAAATTTAAGGGAAGTGGGAAGGAAGATTCATTTTCACAGAAAATTCATCGTCATGGTTGAGTGGTAGATTCTTTAGTTTTTAAGACCAGATATGTGATTTGAGAAAAATTACATTTTCGTCTTAAAATTCTGGGGTTGACAGAGACCTGTCTGCCTGTGCTAGGCTAGGATTGGTTTGCTGCTCAGGTTTAAGACAAAGTGTAATAACGCAGAGCAGACTTCTGGCAGGAAATCTGTAGGCACAGCTAAAGAAAAGCTTCTGGGAGGAAGGACACCCTTGAACTGGAGAGAAGATATGTGGTAATGTAGGAATTTTCTATAAGCACTGGTGGGGTTAGTAAGTGTTGCTCCTAGAAAAAAGTCTGAAAGGGTTAATGTAACATTCAACACATGCTCAGTGGCCTCTGTCATACAGATGATACCTGTTGCTCCTGTAGTTACTTTGCTAAAAGTTGAAGGAGATAAACACAGTTGGAATGCTACTATGTAGTTTTTTTTAAAAATCTGAACTGAACTTTAGAGGAGAATTTGTTTACTCTTAGATATTCTGCTCAGCAGTAGAATTCTTTGTGGCTTGTACAGTTCCTATCATGGCAGAATATAAAAATTCTTGACACATTTTCTGACATTCTGATATTATTGTCCTTATACAGTGTATAAAAATCAGAGTTAGGAAGCGTTCCTTGAATTTGTGCTCAGTTTCACCCCCTCTCTTTTTTTGTTGGTGGGATGGGTTTTTTTGGTGTTTTTGGGCTTTTTTTTGGTTTTTGTTTGTTTGTTTTGGTTTGTTTGTTTGTTTGTGGTTTTTTTTGTTTTTGGGGGGGTTTGTTTGTTTTGTTTTTAACCCTGAGTCACTACTGGTAATCAGAGGTTATTCAGGCTTCTCAAAAGCACATCAGGACCAGATGCCAGCAACAGCCAGACATCTTTCCTGAAAAGAAGTAGTACTGAAGTAAACTGTATTACACTGGAATGGATGATTCACTTTGAAAATTGATAACTGAGATACCAGGCAGACTCCATAGCATAATTCTTAGTGGTGTGGTAACAGAAGTGGAGGAGCAGTTTATAGCCACTCTTAATACTCTTGAGACAACAAATGCCCAATCAGCTAAAGGGAGAATAAAGTGGTGAAAATGTAGCCCAGATCTAACTGATGGCAGCTCAGTCAATTCTTGTCCTATGATGCAAGAGGAGTTGCTGCACAGAGCGGTGCTGAGGAAGGGCTAACACCTGCTTACTCCCTTCTTACTGCTAATGCAACATCAGAAGGAAAACATCCAGAGAACAACTTTTGTTGTTCCAGGTGTAATCAATCTTTGCCTTTTACATCCTGATACTGTATTATTACCCAGTGTTTTATTTTGCATAATCTTTCTTTTTTTTGCAAAGTTCTTTCTTAATTTCGTATTTCTCTTTGTTGATATGCAGTCTCTTGCATCTTTCGAATATCATTGCAATGATTGTTTTCTGATACTACTCTTTCTGCTTTCAACTACTGAGTATGGGTTGTCTTGAGACATCCCACACGAGGAGATACAATTCTTACGTCTGCAGGCCCAACTGGTCACATATAGCCACCAGAGTAGATATTGGATATTTGCAAAAAGTACCGTTCTGTGGCCGACAGAAGATCAGGTCTTAGAGGGAAGTGACAGTCCATATCAGTCCCGGGTCAGGAGTGTTCTCAGAACTGCAGTGTTATATTCCGTTCAGGATGGTTCAGGGGAGAAAAAAAAAGAAAGATAAATCCTGATCAAGTTGAGTGAAGAGCCTCAAAAACATTCCTATGTAGTATTCTCATTCTTTTTGTCACTTTTGGCTTTAGGTAGATTAAAGAGGTAGGAGGAATGGGAACCACTACAAGTGGAAACAACTAAGATATAAAAATTCAATGTGAAAAAGGGAAATGCAGGTAGGACATCAAGAAAAAACATCCTTTATTTGAGATGCAAATAAATAGGGGCACTTGCTTGCCATGTAAAAAGTTAGAAGTCTGCTGACTTACGAAAATGGGGAAGAAACTGCCCACCTGTTGGAGAAGGTTAGATGTGGGAGTATGGTCAGTGCACAAGTTAAATGGACAGGTTCATAAACTAGTACTAGTAGAAGATGCATTCTTTTGTTGAAGACATTTCTCCATTCAAAATAGGAAGTTAAAAAGGACATAAGGCTAGAGAGAATTGTAGTGACACAAAGTTTTACATAAATCACAAGCTACAAGTCTTTCCCTGTGCAAAGAGCATGTTTGGAGGACACATTTACTCTTTCAGACTGTTGTTTGAAGAAAGTGAGATTTATTGGGTAAGGAACATGAGATTTTGGGGTGGTTGTTTCATTTCATGGAGGAAATTCTGCATTTGATATTTGATAGGTGAATGACCTAGTAGTGATTCTCTCACTATCAGTAAATGAGATTTTTCAGACCATATGAACTTACTATCCTCCATGCAGTTAACCTGCTTTAAGGTCTAGACCTCTTTGATTGCTTGCAGATTGAGAGTTGACTGTGTAAGTTTACAATAGCAGAATGCTGGACTTGCTTTCTGAATAACTGAAGCAGTAACAAGGCAATGGATTTTTTTAGTGTAGATTGGAATTTGGATGTTCTGTTGAAGTTTACTTTCTGTTCTTACACTTGTTAAAAACATCCATTGCCACTTGTTCTTGGAAAAGACACACTACTATTATTGCCAGTCTTCTAAAGATGTGGCACGATAGAGGGAACTGTGGGAGTATGTGCCTAGGAACAAATAGGCTAAATCCAGCCTTTATTTTTTTATTCCCAGTTTTCAGAAAAAAAGAAGTTGTTGGGGAAAAAACCAGATCATTTTTCCAAGGTGGTTGGTAGCTACTAATGCTAAGTTCAAGTAACGTTGTGTGTTTTTCCTCACAAGCCCATTGGCTTAATTTGAAAAGGCAGTTGTAAATTAATTCTCTATGCAGTAGCGTGTTGCAAGATTAAACAGTTACATAAATGCAAAACCAAACGGTCCTAACTCTGCTTAGTAAATGCATAAACATCCTTTTTTATTCTACCAACAATAAACCATTTATTAGGTGTTCTTTTTAGTGCAATTTGTTCCTGAGATTGCCAGCACCTGTGCAAGCCGGATCAACATAAAAGCTGCTCTGGTGGTTAGATATGTTGCACTAATTTTAACATTTCTAACTTGGACAAGTTCAGTCATGTCCAAAATTACAAAAAGGATTGTGTCAGTCTGTAACTTAAGCACATGCATCCATGTGATGTGTATGGGACTGTGACAGACCTATTTACAGGCATTTAGGTGATGGTATCTGTATGAAGGTCTATGTCTTCTGTAGCAAGGTCTACATTAAAGTGAGGTGAAGGGAGCTCAGGTGCTGTAAATCACCACAGCTTCAGATTATGGCCATGTATGTTGGAAAGCATGAGGGAGCCAGAAAGAGGCTTCTGAAGTCGGGTGGGAGCATTGCTGCTGTTGCATGAACAACAGATTTCTGTAAAACCTTTTTCTGGAGGGAGGTTTATACTAACTAACTCCCTTGTTGCATTAGGCACAGGACCAGAGAACAATGGAAATAACTATCAGCACCTGAGTCTGTGACATGATCCTTCTGTTTCAGTTGAAGGATCTGGTTCACTGTGCCTAGAGATAAAAAGAGAGATTACGGAATGGGATGCTACCAACCCATGCAGCCCCTTTAAAAATACTCACCCAGGTGGGCCTACCCAGGCCACCACAGCTCAGCCTTCCCACAGAATGTATGGAGGTGGCAAATTATCTGGGGATCTCAGGGGAAAAGAAGAAATGTGATAAACCACATTGTGTTCAGAATAGCTCACGCATTTATCTTTCAAAAATTTATTGCTGTAAGAATTCGCAGCTTTATTTAGGGTTTATTTCTCCCATAACTGTCTTGGAATGATGGGGGGTTTTTTTAAGCAAACTAAAATGATACTCATCACTGAATGTATTTTGCTCTCATCATGAATGAAAGGAGTGGGGTTAAATATGGTCTTCTGCTGTTGCCAGCCATTGTTCTCAGACACAAAATGATCCTTCTATATGAGAACCTGCAACAAAGGTTAAAAATAATTTAGTGCCTCTTCTGAGGATTCAGTAGGTTTATCAGGATATATTCTCTCCAAAACCTTTAGAAATAGTGTGGTACAGCTGATAAATAAATGACAAAATTTAAGAGAAGCAAGAGAAAAGTGACTTTGCTGTTGTTACCTGAATAACAGGAGAGGTAGCAATAACTTAATACAGAGGGTTGAGTTTCCTTCTGTGGTATGCCTAGCTGGCAAGGAGGGCAGCATCCTTCCCCTCTTTTCTGCCCTGGAACTAGTGGTGAACTACTTAGGAAAATAATAAGCATTGGAAGTGCTAAACTTCTGACTCCTTTGTGGTGACAATCATTAGCCAAATCAACATTGTTTTGTCAGCTCCCTGCCAGAACTAACATGATGTGGAAGAAGTTTTACATCATGTCTCTCTGTTCCCCTCTAAGCCTGGGGAATTTCATGTTCTTTAGCTGGCGCTTGGTGAGGCCTTAGGCAGGAAGGTGGGAATGGGCTCCCAGTGTGCAAGGTGGAGTTTCCTGAAAGCTGCTCCTTGCCTTTTGCTGGCAGCTGTTGTGTTGTACTGCAGAGCCCAGTTGGTGGATGTCAGAGTTATGAAAATAGTGTTATTAAAGCTGAGTTTCTCGTACCAGATGGAAGCATTCTGAAAGTGAAATCTAGACTTGAATAATTTTGCTTTTAATTGGAGAAGACAGTAGTAGATTCATCATAACCTTTTTAACCTACTGAAATACTGAGTTTCAATGGGGAAATAAACATAACTGCTTTAAAATGTCTTTTCTCCTCTGCTTTTGAATGTGATGGACTGTTCTTTTTAGTTGACACACACTCCTGTACCTCTCAGTGCTTTCTTTGATGTTTATTATAAGCTTTCTCTTTCTGTTTTACATTCTGTCTCTCATCTTGATATTTTTGTAATCTTTAAAATACTTATAGGCTTTTATTGTGTCATTGCAAAGCCCTCACAGTAGAGATTTCAAAAATACTTAGTCCTTGTTAATCAATTTTTCTAGCCCCTTTGGTATTTGCTGGGTGTGCTATTCTTTACGTCCTTCCCAGAATCTGCCATCTTGTCAGTAATGACATTCCCAGCGTGCTCAAATGTCTGTGCATAAAGCCCTTGCTGGAGAGCTCGCAGTGCAGTATTACACAGCTCTCGTATGCATGGGAAGATACTATCACCTTGCTGGGGTGGGATATGCTGCTTCTCAGCATTCAGTTCAAATTTAACTGACTTATCCTGTTGCTGTAATTTGATGAGTAAAACTCGCTGTCCATAATCTCTGCTGTCATGTTCAGAATTGCTGCCTTGTCTAGGTTTCTCAGTCTAGTGAGTATTGTTTGGGATTTATTTAAAGACTTTTGACTCTAGCAGACTTGCTGTGCCTGTGAAACACTTGCAAAAATTCATTGGAGAAACGAGCTTTCTTTGCAAGATAGAAATCTCTCATTTGATCTGGGGAGAGAATTAAGACTAAAAGTTAATCCTGCAGGAGAGCTAACTGTGAATAGTTTTTGTGTATGGAGTCAGATACAAAAGAAGAGATGACCTGAGAAATACAGTGAAAACTGAGTGGGTGATAAAGGCACTAAAGAGCTTGAAGCTTTTTAGTAAAATAGAATGCAGTTCAACGCTAAAAAAAATTGGTGTAGTGGAAAAAATATTCCTTGCCATTTTAAGCAATCTTAGTGATATAGAAAACTCCCTGAATAAAGGACTAGCAAAAATTGTGTCTTGGAACTTCAAAGTCAATCTACATGCTGTCTTGAGTTTTCCATATTTTGTCTGTGTAGCTTTTACCTTCTGGTTTTAGCTATAAAGAAAATAAAGTGGTATTTGCAGGCAAGAAGATAGAAATATTGTGAATTGCTTTTCTTTTTCTTTACTGCAAAGGTTGAATGTCCAGTACCTCCTAGACCTTTTGCTTTTTTAAAAGCATGGGATAGATTAGACAAATATATTTAATTTTCTTTTAACTCTGGGAGAGGTTGTCCATTGCTGTTAGTGAAAAGAGTTAACTGTGTACAGATTTACTGCACTAGTTAACTAGCAATTTAAAAATTCAACTGTAGTCATATAAGTAATTGGGCTTTTGTTACCTTGGTATAACAACTATTCTTTTTCCAAAGAATTCTAGGTAATCGAGTGGCAGAACTAGAAAAGAAATTAAGAACTTTGGAAATTGCTGGCTTGTGGAGTCTTCCAGGTTAGTAAAATTTCAGGCGAATAGCTTGCATTATTTCATTTTCAAGGGTATGTTCCCATTTAAGAGAAGTTTGGCTGTAATTTTTTTTAATGACAGTTATTTTGTGAATGTTCTTTTCAGCACATTTGCAAAATTAAAAATGTCTAATAAATGTTAAATGGAAAGCACAAATCACTAGACTTTGTAAACTCTTAAGTCAAATATGTATTGAAAATAACATGAAAAGTGCTAAAAAAAGGGTTTAAATATTGAAGTAATCAAATTATTTCCATAGACAACAGGCAAAAAAAGTGAACTATTTTATTTAAATGTTGCATAAAATGATACATAGGTTATTAGCCATTATGTTTTTCAACCAATTTTATTTATTAATTTTATACTTCTTGTAACTTCAATGGATTTTTTTTACTGGTTTTTAAATGCTTTTCTGTAGAATCATAAACTCCTAGAAATTGGAAATGCAAATAGTCCTAAATTTTCTAGTCCATCTCTCCAGAACAGGCTTATTCCCTATAGTGTCTTAAGTATTGTATTTGGTTTTAAATTACTCAAGTAATGGGAGATTAATCTGCTTCCTAATAGACATCGTTGTTAGGAAAATGTGCAATATTTAATTTACATTTACTTTTTTGCTGCTTTTCTTCCCATTGCACCTAATTGTGTCTTTTGTAACCACTGTAAATTATGCTACTTTGTTGGGGGTGTTTGCATCATTAGGCTTTGTTGTTTACAGATTCCTATCAGTGCTAGTAAGAGTGGCAGAGAGGGGTTTAGGCTTCTGGCTTTTTGGCTCTGCTTTTTCCATCTAACCTTTACATCTCAAAGAAAACATTTGACAGCTGAAGAGCCCTTGTTACAAACCTATGCTGTTCAGCTGTTTGGGCTGATGTGGTGTGTTTCTGCTTCAGCTTGCCTGTTTGGGCTTTCTCCATCCTGCTGGACTCTTTCCAGAACTGGAGGTCCAAATCTGTTTCCATGGATTACTCCACAGTTAGTCCCCTAACATGTGTAGTGTACTTAGTGCATTCTCCAAGAGATGAAGGTGAAATGTTTGACTAAGGCCATGCTAATGCAGTTTAGTACATTACTGCAAACATGTCTCTCAAACTCACCGGTTCAAGGTAAGGGTTTGTTTGTTTTGCTTTGTTTTTCAAAACTAGTGTTCCATTAAATTTTTACACTAATAAATGCAGAATTTCTCATGTTTGCAAAATGTATTTTAAAAAACTGAAGTGGGAACTTCTTGCACCATATCGATCTATGTAGGTAAAGCATCAAATTAATGTTTATACAATAATGACTGTCTCTTTCCTTCCTTTCTTTTGCTGCCTGAAGGCCTGAGCTACAATGTCTCAGTGGGATTTGGGAGTAGGTTCTGCTTAACGTATATTTTTAGTAACTGATCTTAGCAGTACGTTAAATATTGACATTGCATGTAAATAAATGGAAATGTTATCTGAACATTTGTATATCCAGCAGATTAAGATGTTCAGTCAATTGAGTTAGATGACCACAGGAGAAATAGAGGCTGCTCTACATGAAAATTCATTTGCATTAAGGAAAATAGTAAGAGGGGATGATCTTAAATATTTCTAAAGGAATTTTACCCTGGATTGTGAGTTCTGTTGAGCCCTGAGGTTTTGTTGATTTTTTGCTTGCCTTTTAAATCAGGAGTGCACTTTTGTTTCCAAGTGCACTCTAATTCTGAGGTGGGCAAAAAGAGCATTGCAACACCTGGTGGGTCACCAGTTTTCTTTTCAGAGCGTGTAAAGCTTCCGCTCCATAAAACAGCAGTGTGTAACAAATAGTGTGGGAATACCACAATGGATTCTGCAGCTGAATGTTGGCTTGGGTGAGGAGCAGAACATGGGGAGTGTCTCATCTAGTCAGTCTTAAATCCAGAGTGAAGAAATATTATTTGGTTGTGAGTGGAATTTTTTGTCATTGGAAAAAAAATACAGATAAAAGCTGATGTTCATTCTAGCACTGAAAGAAACACACATTACAAATTGCAGGATTTTAATCTGAAGTTAATGTTCCTACTTAGTCATCATTGTTTATATAACATTTATAACGTCCACTGTCATAATGATAATAATATCTTCCAAATGCTGTTAATATACTTGATCCTATTGAAGAAAGATCTTGAATGCCTCTGGTTTTTGTTAGGTGACATATTTGTCATCTGCTTTTTGAGAAAGCCATGAATGAGCTATGGGGAAGCTAATCAAAAGGAAGTGCATATTTAATTTTTGAGAAGGTGAAATCAGTAGCATACTTCATTTTCTGTGGAAGTTCTGCCTACCAGACATTATATTGCCCTGCTTAGAAAATGGGCTTTAGTTAAATGAATCTCTTGTGAGGTTTGTTTTCATTGCTGAAAAGAAAGCAAGTTTGGGCGTAGATTTGGCTTTGATTTTCTTTCTACGATCCTACTTCCCTTGAGAAGGAAGCAGAGAATGTGATGTTTACAGAAGCATTTAATTCTTTGCATTGTCTTGGCTACATTGTGGTTGAAATACGCACGCAAATAAGTTAAATGTATTCAATAACAGTACATAATAAACACCATCTTATTCTTTTCGCAATTCGATGTCACTAGACATTCAGATAAGTAATTCTGTATTTTTTTAAATCTATCATTTCCTGAAAATTCCAGATTTCCACTGAAAAAAAGTCTAAGAAAGAGCCAACCATTACTCAGCCTTTTTCTGTGTGGGATGATAAGAGAGTTTTGATGCTGCCTCTTGCCCTGCAGTAATCAGCATGGAGCAGAGGCAGGGTAGAATGAAAGGGCTCTGCAGCTGCTGTGGCTGTAGCCAGTTACAGTGGCATAGGGTGTAGCAGAGGTTATAAGAAAATACCCAACCTTGGAGAAGAAATTGAAAAATTTACTGCTACTGAAAACTTATATGTATTTTGAGATCTGTATACTTTTCACTATAGTCCTTGAAAAATTCATTAGAGGAACATGAAGCAATATAAGTTATGAAATTGGACTTACACAGCAGCTAGTTGAAATTCTTTGTGTGTAATCCAGCTTCAGATCATGATTCACAGAATGTAGTGCAGCAGTACCCCTATGTGTCTCCTTCATGAATGGATGTGAATCGCTGTGAATAAATAAATATGCATCAGACTCTTTGGGCCACACCTATTGTTAAGATGTGTGGATACTGAGCTTAGCTTTATTTTCTGTAACCAGGCTGGTTTTCAGAGAAAAATATGAAAGTAAATGGGTTTACTGTGTAAATGCTGGCTGGAAGTCAAGAAGTATCTTTTGTGAAGCTTGTCTTGCAATCTTCAGGGACTTCAGCTCAGGCTTTACTTTTTTTATTAAATAAATAAAAAAGCCTCTGCTTTCTACTTTCGTATTAAAACCTCTACCCAATTTTTTTATTCATCATCTTTTTACTTCCTCTGTTGGATTCTTTTGTATCTTTTTGGATATGTGGCTGCTTCTGACAGTGTGTGAATATCTGTTGGGTGTTTTCATACCACAAGTTCCCACAAGTATGATTTGCTTCTTCCAACACAAAATTCCTTCACTGTTTCAGGAAAGTACATTCATCTAGGAGCTTTTGCATTTTGAAATATTGGTTAGATTTGTTTTACCTTTTTTTATGTTTTTAATTAATTTTGTCTTACAGTGGGAGGGTTGTCCTCTTTGCTGTTAGTTAATACTGTTTTTTATTACTGAGTCTGGCAAAGGCAGAATTCTGATGCATACTTGACAGGGAGATCAAATTTTGACAAGATCCATGCTTCAAAAGCATTAATTGCATTCATATTGCTGCAGTGTATTGCCCGATGTGGCAAGGGTATAAAAAGATCATTACTACCTTCAGGATCAAGGTATTTGCAGCCGGTGCCCTTAAAAGGAGCTAGCAATTGGAGTAGTCCAGTTAGACTCCATGGGAACAGCTTGACTTTCATTATTCCTTAGTATGCACCAGAACTTTCTCAGAGCTGGATTTATTCCAGGTATCTCCTGACCCGGTGCTCTCTTGAAAGTCTTTGTCTTGGATGGGTGATTAGATTTAGGATGTTGCCTTAAGGTGAAACGTACAAAAAGATATAGAGGGGCGAAGTGGTTGTTACATAAATGTCGGTTCTCATGGAGATAAATAGAGCAGTATCTTGCTGCCTCCCCAGCCATTACTTATCAGTTGGCACTTGTTCTGGAGGCCACACAAACACCATGCTTAGCTGATCTTGCACATTTCCTGCCGTTTCCCCTCTAGGTTTAAGGTAGTGTCAGTCACTAAAAACATAAGCATCCTGAATAGTGGAGGACTTCCTAAAGGATCTGCAGGTGTTGCTTTCTGCATTGCTAAAATATGTAAAGACTAAGCATCTACAGCAGAGTCCTCAGATGAAGGGTTTCTTGCACTATTTTGTCTGCAAAAGAGCTGGAAAATTGCCTTTTTCCATTTGGTTTAAAATGAAAATGCTTAGAAATGTTTTGGAAATTTTCAGATTAAAATCCCTCCTGTTCTGCAGCAATGTGTACTTGTTTGCTCCCTCAGTTCTTAGTTATGCTAAGTTTTTAGGGTTTTTTTAAGGAAGCATTGCAGGATAATATGTAAATCTGAAGTGTAAAGCTACATAATGATGAACCTGCTTGTTTCACATGAGACAGAATAATAGAGAGTAAAGAGTCAGCGCTGAACACTGGCCGGTAATAGCATGCAAGTGATCCATTACTTTGGTATGATCTGATTATTACTATTTTTAATTGAATTCTAATTGCTAATACAATTTGCTGCATGCAGCACCTGGTCTTTCAAAATCTGGCCTTTTCTCAGTACTGCAGATAAAAACATACATCTTTTCTGCCTTTGCCTTGCATATTGTGGCTCCAGTACAGAGTATTTTTTTCCATGCTGTGAAAGGATCATTTGAGATGCTTTTCCTGTCCTGTACTTTTCAATAACATTGTTAAAAATTTGTAGGGTATGTTTGACTATCATTGGTGCACAATGGTTGTAATTGGTGAACCAGCAGTTCTAACACTGTGGTTGTTCCAGGTGGGAAGGATACGATAACATTCAGTGACCCAACCCTGCCCGTGATACAGCGGTCCAGGTCACCCTTGTTAGCGTTTGCTGATAAGCCACAGAGAACTGAAGTACAAGGTGAGCACCTGGAATGTAAGAACATGATGAGAGCTGAGCTCTCATTTGTTTCCAAATAAAATGTAATAAATTTTCATGCTGGGATAGCAGAAGGCAAAGTTTCAGTGATCACAGAGATTGAATACATCATCCACAAGTAAGACAGATAGATGGTCCCAATACAAATAGCAAAGAAACTACTGAAAAGTTATTATTGAATAGATTGCATAGGGCTAAGGATCAGGTCTTACACCTCAAAGAATTTTCCTGCCAGATAACTTGCCACTGTGCGAAGTTATTCATGCCATCTGTGTTACAGTTAACTGATTCCTGCACTTTTCCCCTCAGTTAAAATGCACAGTAGGAAGCAGTCTGTGGAACTGGTTTAGCACTTTCCTGCATTATAGGTGATGTCTAGATGAATGGCTTCCTGATTGCACATGGTAAATTGAAATACCCAACTCATTTTCCCAGAGAAATTGACTGCTTTTTCTATAATCTTACGTGTGTTTTGTTAAAAATCCTTCTCCAATAGCAAGCTTTAACATCTCTTCAAAGTCAAGCTTAACTTTATTTGACAGTTGCTGATAACCTCGATTTGTTTTTCCTTAGTTTTCATAATGGATGGAAGATGGATTATTATATTTGTTTATTGGCATTTGGATATAGTCTTTAATGGGCATAACATTATGATATGCCCAGATCCTTCTCAGCTAACCATGAAGCATCATAAACAATTTATTTGTTAGTCCTGAACCTAAGTGGATTGTGGCTTAATTTTGACTTTATAGTCCATGTCATTATCTGATAAAATGTGACAGCCAGGCTGATCTTTTTTTATAATCTTGATCAGCTGATATTTTTGCTAAAAATAAGAAGTGAAACTGTAATGAATAGTTCTCTGGTGAGTAATAAGAACTCATAAATATTCATTCTTTTACCTACTTAATTGTTGATTTTTAATTAAATCTGCAGTTACTGAAATTATTTACTTGGTGGCATTATGCTTTTTTCTTTCCATGTTTGTCTTAGGTGAGGCTGGTATTACGGTTGTGATAACAGGCTGATCAGACAGGCAGTCTGATCTGCCTGTCACATCTCATCAGACCCTGTTGCTGTTGCTTTGTAACACTGCCAAACAGCTCTGGGCTGAAGCTTTCCATGCTGTGTTTTCTATGTCAGCTGATTTTTTTTAAAGACAGCCAAATAACTTCTTTTTTATGTTAAATACTGATGACCATGTGGGGTTTTTGGTGGGCTTTTTTTGTCTTTTGTATGTTTGAATTTGTTTGTTGGTTTTTTTTTTCAAATATGCAAGCATCTACTGTATCTGCAATTGTAGGAATTTGAAATCTAGGGAAAAGGTTGCCAGCCTGAGGAAGCAGTCTGGAGTTTCCACCTCATTCTACATGATTCACTTACAAATCTCATCTGCTAAAAATAAACCAATGATTCTGTTGAGCTTACCTTGTGCCACCAGTGCTGGTAAAACTCTGTATGCACCATGCCTTTGAGATAAACTTGGAACAAAACCTGGAGGAGAGAGGGAAGAACGGCCAAGATCAGGAACTCTCAAGTGGTGGGAAGACTAGAGTAGATGGGGATTGACAGAGTCGATGGAAGTCTGAGTGAGGAGGGACCTGCACGTGGCTGAGCAGAGGTCAGAGCACAGGAGTGAGGAATCAGAACGCTGGCAGTGAAAGCAAGATGTGATTAAAATATATTGAAAGGTGGATGAGAAATGGGCACAGTGAGTGTAGGGACTGGATAAACAAAGGGATGTAGAGCAGGAGCAGAAAGATAGGCAGGGGAAGAGAAAAGCAGAAGAAAACAGCCTTGGATAGGAAAGGAAAGACAAGGATTAGACCTGTGGCAGTCACAGGAAGAATCAGTTCCCAACAGGTCATCTCCTTCTTTCCTCCTCTCCATCCCATGACCATAAGGAGAACCAAGGTTAATCACAGAAATGCTGTCATTAAACTGGATTAGGTTAAGAAATTACTGTTCTGCTTGCACAAACAGCTTGGGTTTTCCCTTGCCTATGTCCCAATATATCTGATGACCTGCAGTGAGAACTGAGACAAAAGTTACCTCTGTGATAATTAAACTGGGCCAACTTTTTGGTGACATAGATGAGCAAATCTATACGACCAGCTGTGCAGGGGATACCATAGTTTCTAGCAGTAGGTGAAGCAACAATAACCTGCTCTGCTGCTCCAGATGCTTTTTCTGAAGGATGTTTGTGGCTGCCATTTTCCCTTCAAAGCCTGAAAAGGAAGCAGTGTGTTTTCAGCAGTGGGGCATATCCCTGTGCTTGGAGTCACACAACTCCTCTGCAGTCAGCATCTGTATGGGAATGATACACTGGTACCTTTTGTACCACTCTGCACAGACAATGACTGCTGTTGAGCTTTAGGAACTTGGTCCATATTGCAATTTTTCATCTATACCATGCACCTCCAAAATCTGGGTGACCTTGGCAACTGGGAAGAACACAGGAGTGTGTTCATCTGCCGTCATTCACCAAACAAGTATGCTCTTGGTTAAAGTATTGCTGAAATAAAACCAAAACCACTCTTATTTTCCTATTAATTGAATGATCAGTTGAGTGAAAATAGTTGATAGCCATAATAGCAATTAAATTCTTACTTATTGTTATATCTTAGCCCTCGTGTCATATTGGTCAGTTATGGTCTTTTAAAGAGTAGTCCTGATATTTGATGGCTGTTTGACCCAAGAAATCTATTTAGCTTTTGAACAAACATTTATTCTTCATCAGAACTTTTTATAATGCATCAAGTGTAGCTCTAGCTAGATCTGCAGATAATCAGAGGGCTTTTTCAGGCTTTTTTTATCCAGTCTATCTGCTTACCCTGGTCTCATCAAAGCCTCCTTTAATCTGCACTTGTTATCATTGTTTCAGTTATGCTGGATGGTGGATGTCTGTAGGATCTACTGTGCAGTTCCTGTGTGAACATGCATAATGACAGAGTACAATCATATGAATTAAAGCCTGTCTTGTGCCACCAAATCTCACTTTATCCGATGCACAGGATGGATAGTGTCGTGGGATGGATTGTACTTGAGCATCACAGCTGCTAATGAACAGCTATTTGGGATTTTTCCGCTCCATTGTTGAATGCCTTGTCCCTGCTGTATTGCCTGGGCGCTATTTCAGGCATTCCCTGAAGGAAACAGTGCTGTTCTTCTGTGAACTTTTCTCTGGTGATTTAGTGCTTTGAGACAATATTTCTTCAGAAAGTTGCAGCAAGGTGATAGGTTGGTGTTATCCTACTGTAAGAGGGAGGAAATTGAGGCATGCAAAGAGTAAAGCAGAGTCCCTGCTAATTTTGAGTGCTAGTTTGAGGTACATACATTTTGGCTCATTTGGAGCACTTTGATGTACAGCACAAGCAGAGCAGTACTGCACATCAAGCTCCTAGTTTTCCAGCTGACTTCTCAGATAATGAGGCTTAGATCCAGTGGGTGATCACCTTTTGAAAGTTTATTTATCCCTGACTTTCCCATTGACTTAAAATCCAGCTTTTCAGAGTTGAACTCTTAGCTTTGTTGATGGCAGTAAGACTGTCTGTTCCCTTCATGCCCACCCTGGTCTCATTCACTCAGTAGCTCCCAAATTCTAAATGAGGCAGGTATGATAGA
Source organism: Melanocharis versteri (assembly GCA_013397845.1). Classification (NCBI taxonomy): domain Eukaryota; kingdom Metazoa; phylum Chordata; class Aves; order Passeriformes; family Melanocharitidae; genus Melanocharis; species Melanocharis versteri. The sequence goes on along the minus strand of VZTG01004578.1, from coordinate 1,042,699 downwards.
GACAGTAGGCTGGTCCTCTGCAGCCAGGCAGTCCCATCCTTGTGTGAGGCAGGATTCCTGTGAGAGAAATGGAGTAAATTCTTATATACTAAAAGGTAATGCATCTGCACAACGAGAGTCCTTTTAAGCTCTCAAGGCAGACTTATTTTTGGCATTTCCTAATTTTTCTTACTTTACTTCGCAAGCTTATTTTCAATGAGGCTTCTTGTCCTTTAATGGACACATTAAAGGACACTTTCACAAGGGTGTTTGTTTGCACATTGATTTTTTTCTCTATTTTGGCACTTTTTTCAGAGTTAGCCTTTTAGTATAATGTTATACTTAAAATTCTTGTGGTGCTGCTTTGTTTTATGGTGTTACCCTAATCAAAATAATCTTTTATGTTTGGAGAAATGTTGCAGGACCAATAACAAAACTTCATTATTGGATGAAAGCCTGTGTAAAGCTCCGAATACATGGAGCTCATGTTAACCCCTGAAACTGGTAGTGATGAGGGGATTAATGGTACTGTCTGACTCTTAGCATTGTTGGTATTAGGGAAAGACAGGATCCAAAACAGGGCCAGATCCAGCAAGAAACTTGGTGTTGATTGTTTATTGTCTAAGAAATAGGCCTGGGAGGGATAGGGAAGCACTCTTTAAAAATTCCTTACTGAGATAAACATCTCTGTGGTCCAGCACTGGTAGTAATATTCTTCAGATCAGATATGTAACAAATGCCTCCAACTGACTCGAGTATCTTGCTGTTCCATTTCTCTTTCAGCAGAACAGAAGGGAGAACGTGATGAAACTTCTGCTGTTGCAAGTGAGTCCCTGGCTCCAGAGGGAACAAACTTAAATAACAGAAACCAAAATAAACATTTTTACCCTTCATTACCCCAGCTACCTTCTGAGGAAGAAGACATAAACAAGCTTGGAAGTCAGATAATTAAACTGACAGTTGCAGAACTGGAAGGGAAAAGAGGAGGCGCTCCTGTGGGGGAACAGAACGTGGGAGTTGGAGCAGAGCTTAATGATTCATCAGAGGCAGAGTTCCCACTTTCCAGCCCTGATCCATCTGACCCCACAGATCCCTCAAACTCTGAGAATGAACGAACAGGTGAAACTGAGGCCCTGAAAGACAGTGACAAAACCTCAGAGAGAGATTGTGAAATTCCAGATGAAAGAGGGGATCAAAATAGCAACACCAAGGATGTGGTGCGTACTGAGGACGCTGGAAGGCACGGAGGGCTCAGTGTTAAAAGTGCAGACACAAATAACAGCTTTGAGGAGCTCTCTGAATCTGAAAACAAGAAACCATCTGATGCTGCTGAAAACCGTGAATATTTGGATAACAGTTTGGCTTGAGGTATGAAATCCAGGCCCTCAAGCATCTCACTGTAATCCTTGTGCAGTGTCTGTGCTGTTGCAGATATGATCAGTGAAGTATTGTGCTGTAGGGTTGATTATTTTACACTGAACTGCTAATAATTCTTTAAAAAATATGTTTTTCTGTTAGTTCTGGCTGTAGTGTACCAAAACTGTAAATTACCTAAGGGAAAGAATTAGTGATGAGGTTTAGTCATGTTGGTTTTTTGTAATGATTTGAAGTTTCTATATAGATTGATGTAATTTACATTAGTGTAGTAAAGAGACTAGTGATAATGATTTATCTGTTATCACTAGGTTCCTGTAACATGTATGGTCCTAGTGCTGGACTGTATTTTAATGTTGAGAAATGTCTCTCAAGGATGAAAAATTTGGAGCAATAAAATGAGAAGCATCTTAAGGCTGCGAGCTTTTGCTTCTTTCTCAGATTGTGTTCTGTTTCTCTTTACATATAGTGACTGTCAGTACATCCTTAAAATAAGATCACTATTCCCTTACAGGAAGTTTCTGAAAACCATCCCTGCATGTATATAGTTCTCTCATTACAAACCTTTTTACCTTTGTATTTTGTCAACTGTACAAAATTTTTCCTTTCCTCTCCCAGCTCATCTCATGAAAATGAAGCAAGTTATTTCACCAGATACTGAGAGCCCAATTTAATGAAGCTCTGAAGGAAACATCATCAGAGAAGCCAGAAGTCTTACTGTGAGAAACAGCAATGCTGTTCTGAAGCAAGGTCTACAGAAAACAGCAAGAGGAGAACCAGTGATGTCCTGTCCAGCTACCTGGCTGTCAGTTTTTGGAATTGCATTCCTCTACTTACAGGAGTTGGAATGGGCCCTTGGGCTTAGTTAATGGGTGATAGATTTTAGCCTACTCCATCTGTGCTCTCATTTCAAAGGAATTTTGTGTCTTTTTTATTTTCTTAGTACTTGGAATTAAGGATAACTCTTCCTTTCCTCCTCATTTCACCAGTCTATGGTATGATAGAAGGATTATTTGCATTGTTGCCACTTTTTTAAACTTCTCTTGAAGAGGATTAGTCATAGAAAAACATTCCTATAATAACTGGGGAAAAAGGGAGCTGCTGTGTCATTCCCTAGCTCGGTCCTGATGCTGGAGCTGTGCCACTCTGCTTCTAGGAAGGCAGCAACGAGGGAATACTTAACGTTGAAGTTAGCAGCTGTTGGGGAAGGGGAAGCAGGTCTTTCCTCTCCGGCTTGTAGCATAAGGAATCGTCTCTGCAGCTGTGGAGCTTCTATGGGCCAGCAGCCGTCAAGGCAATTTTTCTGCTGGCTTGGGACCTAATTGTCTGTAAATGTTCATTTCTCACTCCTAGAACTTGAAACCAATCAGAGAGAATTAAAGCAAATTTAATAAAATACTACTAATAAAAAGGAGAATCCCTCCCAGATTGAGTACTTCTTTGACAAATAACTGCCAGCTGCAAGTTTTTACAGCCCACTTGTCAGCTACTGAATAAAGAGAGTTTATATTAGCAGTACTGACAAACTCTTCTGTATGTGTAAGATGAGCTAGCAGGTGCTGCCATAATCAAGGTGTCAGAGCCCATGAACAGTTTGTATTCAGCAGAAGAAAGGCTGTATGTAAATTATTACATATAAATATAAGGAGTGATAGTCAGAAGGTGAAAAATGTGGCTTGTCTCTGTTCTCATGTGTTTTCCCTAGCAGGTGCATTTGTGTAACCCTTTCAGTGTCTGTCTGCAGGATATAAAGCCATACTTAGAGTGCTCCTCAACTATGTGTACTTTAAGGGTAATTGGACATTGCAACATTCCACTGATGTTAAGCAGCAGTCCTTAGGAACAAAAGTTATATAAACTTTTAAGCGTATTAAGGACATGAAGCAGTAAAAAGTTCTTATTTTGTTATCTTGATCACCGTTAAAATTCATCATTACCTGGAAAAAAACAGGAAGAGTTTAAGTATTTGAAAGAGTGTTAAGCTGTTCCCAGTAATTGTAACTGACTGCATAACTGACTCATTTTTGTGACAGTCAGAAGAAAAATAGCTGTAGAAACTAAGATCTCCAGGAGAATGTGCAGGATTTTTTCCTCTAATGCCTAAATGTCACATGAAGTAGCATTTTATTTGAGATGTATTTTTTCCATCTTTCACAGACTGATCTGCACAGAGCTAAATATCAATGCAGTCAGAACTGAGGCAAGCAAATAAGGTCAAGATTTCATGTAGTTGAGCTCAGAAATGTTGAGGGTCTTTTACTGTTTCTCTGTCCTGTGTCTTTCCTGACCCAGAGATGTGTGAATGAGCATTTTGCTCATGGTCCCTTAACAGCCAGTTAATGCTATTAGTTAATGAAGAGCTTGCTGTAAGGTTGAAGCAGTGCTGGATCACCAGCTTTTTAGTGCCTCATTTGCTGATTCTTTTCAGTATGTCTTTTCTGTTAGAGCATACTGATGTACAACCCAACAATTAGGGCACCTTGGTCCTCACACCGTTCTCCCTCTTAGATGCCATTGTAAAATCTTTGCAATCACTAAATTCCAGTAAGACACATAGATCTCTGAAAACCTCATTTCCAGAGCGATGCCACTGCTGCAGTACTGCCCCTCTCCTTTCTGCTCTAGCAAATGTGTATTTTAGCTAACATTTTTAGCTTTCTCCCAGGAACACAAGACTTCAAAGCAAGGAGACTTGTAAAAGTAAGACATTGTTGCTGCACTAGGTGATAAGTAATTAAATATTCTTGTCAGTATCTTCCTCGGATATTGCTTTAACTGATATTGTTGTGCTATTATAACAATGATTTTTTTTTCCCAGTAAATTTAACTAGTGGTTTTTTTTGTGGACTAAACACTACCTTAGATTTGGAGGGGTGGTTTTGTTTTTTGTTTTCTTTTGTTTTGTTTTTTAAGACCTGTGTTCCCTTTTTCTACTACTTTAGAAGTGCAGAAATCACAACCAGATATGTAAGCCTTTTTGGTGCTGGGCTTTGGGGAAGCGAACTGGGAAGGGAATTTTGTGGCAGAGGTATGGAGAAGCTGCATTTCACAAACTGATTTTAAGGAGGTTGTCTTACCTAAAGGTGAAGTGATGCATTATCTGTGAGAAGGATTTCATTTGAAAGTATGATGTTGTGGTTATTGGAAAAATGATGCTCACTGAATTTGTAAAATAAGTGTGTGAAAATGACTGATTAAGAAGCATCTTTTAGAATGCTGCTTCTTTTCTAAGTGAGACTATTTTTAAGCATATGAGAATTTGTATAATAAAGACAGTGGAATTTCTTTAATCCCTCTGAGCTCAGGAATGTATTTCAAAATCTTAACTGAGATTAAGTTGAAAATCTGCTACATTTCTAAAAGATAGCATTTTGTTTACCAGCTTCTGTTTTGTAGTTTGCTTTCTAAATTATGCAGTTTAATTTATTTGCAAACCAGTCTTTTGTTGCTGCCTGGATTAACAGCACAACATGGTTAAACTATATTAATAAATTTTGTCATCTTTAATAAAAACATTTCCTGACACACTTGTTCTACCTGCTTGTTTCCTTTTCTCTTCTTAGTATCAGATGAATGATAGCCATGGGGTATTGTTTAATATTCTCACTGAGTTGTGTTAAATTTAAAAAGTAAAGCCTTATTATATGAGAGTTTTAAGTCTGAAAATAATCTTACTTAAATCTTTCACTGTCACTTCTCCCAGCCCAAACTGACTGATTTACTTCCTACAGTTTTGTATGAAGTAACACACTCAGTATTTTTTTTGCTTTGAAAATAGTATTTCTCTCTGATCTGCTAACTTTATCATCATTGTCTAAGCAGCATTGTAACTTCTGTATATAACTTTGTTACTAACAGGCACAGACTGGAGATTTATACAAGTAGAATAACATAATGGATCTCAAGTTCAACACAGAAATTTCTGTACTTTCCCTTATTTCTAGGGGAAGTCCACTACCAAGGTCTTGCAACACAACACCCAACAGTGTTAACAGCATAGAGACCTTTCTGTTTTTTAAGTTGGCACCTAACTACAGAATAGTGACTAATGAGAGGCAAATTCTTACTTTTTTCCTTTAGTATGTAACGATCCCTTAAGAGACCCTTGCAGTGCACAGATTCTTTAGCCCATGCACCCTATCCATCTGTACTCTTACTCACATGCATTCAACTCCCAAACTGCATAAAAAGGAATCTTTTTTTCTTCAAGAAAACACTCAGAATGTTGAGTTGATGCTGGCTTTATTGATGGGCTTAGAGAAAAGAGACTCTACAAAAGTGATATGTATTTCATAGAGGAGCAAGCAAATGGGAATCCTTTAGCCATATATCTTAGTAGGCAACAGCACAGCGTGACTTATTTTGTGCTGCCAAGGCTGTAGCTGGCATTTTGGCCTTCACCTAAGCCTGGCTGTACATTCTTCTGTTGAGCCCTCTCTTCTTCTTGTCCATAACCTCAGGCAGTTTCTCTTCCCACAAGTTCTTGTTGCTTATCCCAATCACACAGCAAGCCAGACGTTTCCCAGCATTTCCATTTTCCAAGCTGGCCTTATTATTGCCTTTGCCCATGTCATCTTCCTGCTCGTGGATCACAACAGATCTGCCCATGATGGAATATGGACCAAAGATTGTGGCAAAGAGGTTTGTTTTGTATTTTCTGATTTTGCCTTCTTTAGGAAGAAAGTTGCCAAAATCTCCTGGGTGACGGGGGTGATTCACTCTGAAAGGGTTATAGTGTCCCCCTGTAGAATCACAGCCATTGCTGAGGTCTCCAAGCTCGTGGATGTGTATAGCTCTGCTGGACTGGTTGTTATCCAGTGGAAACCCATCCAAGTAAAAAATGGCTTCCAGTCTTCCATTTGAATAACACTGCCTGAATAAGACTTGTCCAGTCACCTGTGGCTTGTCAGCATCTATTTTGGAGCTGGGCTTCATTTCACAAGTGGCGTAAATCATCCCATCAGTCTCGTTACCACGTGTTACTGGGTAGAGCAAATTCTGCCAGAGGTCGTTCACTTGTTTCTGTATTTCATGCAGTGTCTCCTGGCGTGGATCAGTTTCCTTGTCTGTCATGACACCAGAGGCAGACAGGGCGAGCCCAGTGACCAGAGAAAGAATCAGAAGCATCTTGGCAAGTTAGAGCCTGCAAAAGATACAGGAAGGTACAAAGAATTCAGGGCGTTTTGCAGCAGTATGGCTGGACAGACAGACACACAGCCGGTGGGGAGCTGACTGAAACAGCTGGAATGTGGTCCCAGTGGACTGCTGCTTGCTAACCCTGTCTAATGTGATGAACTGAAACAAAATCAGAATGCGTATGCATATTTAAAAACATACAACTGGCACCCATGATTAAAAGAAATTCTAGTGATTGTATATTTTACGTTAGATCTTGATCTCAAAAACTGCCTCTGTTTCCCCGCAGGAATCAAGCAAGCAAGCCAAGATGTTTTAAATCTGTTTCTGAGTTTGTATTGAGGCTTTTCTACTTCAACGAATTCCAGCAAGACAGTTTGCCAGGAGTTTTTTCTTGGTCCATCTACTTAACCACTATTTAGGCATTAGAAACAAAAAGTAAAAATCCAACAAGTTGATTACCTTGCAGAACCCCTCAGTAGTAGCTCTTCGCCTCTGCTCCCCTAAACCAAGATGTGATCGGACAGAAAGCCAGAGCTGCTCGAAGGTGATGCTTATAGAAACTGCGTGTTTGTGTAGAAATTAGGTAACGCTGGCTCAGGGGAGGCGGCAGAACTGTGGGAGGGGAGAGAGGCGGGGACGGAGGAAAGAAGGAAGGGAGGAGAGAAAGTTCTAGGCATTTTTGTTTTGGGCAGGGTGAACGTTTTGTGCTTTCCTGGTGAGTTTGTCAGTCTGGCTCTCGGTCCTCACCGGCATTTCAAAAAAAAAAAAGAAAAAGGGAAAAGGCCACAAAACTTTGAAATTAATCTGCCTTTTGGTGACTTAATGCACTCATCTAAAACAAGTGAACTTCAGCAGGCAGGGAGGGGAGAGGAAGGAGCTTTATTAAGGCACAATTGGGTAGTTTGCTCACTTGTGTGCTGGTTGTCTGGAGCTAATTTGCATTTTTATTTCTTCATTAATCAAAATGGAAACTGGTGCTTGAGCAACATAAACTGTTCTACGTGCATGTATATAAAAGTTTTTGTGGATTTAGAAATTGAGTTTAAACTGTAGATATTGAGGTACATGTCAATGATGCTTCTCTGAAGTTTCAGGGCTGGTTAGCATCTGCTGCTTTACTCACCAAGGTGTCTCCTCCACTGCAGCCCTTCTGGTTTTTTTTGAAACTAGCAGTGATTTCTTTTGTAGGAGGGAAGTAAGCGATACTGAGGCAGTGCAACATCAAACTGAGGTGCAGAGAAATTGCTCAGAAGCTGGCTGGAGCATGGAGAGTTCACATGGGTTTCATCATCCCATGAACTAAGAAATGCTCTCCTCTCAGGGGCATTGCCCTGCCCACAGCACTTCCCACTGTTGTAGCTGAAATGTGGATTTGTCTGTCACAAGATCAATTTAACAGGGTGAGATTTCTGTAGAGAGAAAAGAGTAGCTCTTATTACTCTGGGACAATTCGCAATGCAAGAAAATTGCAAAGAAAATCCCTTTTCCCAGTTCACGTCTTCTGCCAGCTGGGTAAGGAATGGGACTGTCAGCTTCTGCAATGGTAAAATTGTGTGTGTTAATCTTACCAATATCATATACTACATCAGATCCAAGATACTCAGTTATGTGAGAGAGACAATTTTTTTTCTTTATGTATGAGGGAGAGAAGAGCTAAAGGAACGTCAACTACTCAGATCATTAGCCAGGGACAAGAAATACAGAATTAACTAGCTTCATTTTTGGATATTGGAATATTGGCTGTATTACTTTAGCTCTGGGCTTCAGTTCCTAATCTATGAAACAGGACAACGGGTATTTCTTCAGGGTATTTACAAGTTTTTCAGATCACTGTGCTGCTGGGCACCGTGCAGTGTTCAGTGGGAGCTGAACTCTCAGAGGCCGAGTGCCAGGATTGCCCATCACCCCAAGCCTAATGCTGCCTTCTTTGCAGCTCTTCCCAACTTCATTCACTGGCAGTCTCTGAGCTGGGAAAAGTCATACTTACAGTGTGGTAATATTATGAAATTTGTTGGGTTTAAAGCATTTGAAAGTTTTATAATCAAGTTTTATAAATAGCCACAAAAAATGTTCAGCTAAGACTAGCCAAATGCAAAGGTTTAAATTTGTAAAATCCAGGAAGCAAACATCCAGTCTAGGTACTATTAGAAAAATGATTTCTTAGCAGCAGAAACCATTTTTAAGGGGTCACAACAAATGGAAGGAGGAAAGGAGCATCGGTCATTGTTTACTCTTTGAATCACAAAGTAGTGAACTACAACTGAGTTTAATACTTTTACAAGGAAATTCCTGAGCCTGCAGTCAGTACTCCAAGAAGAAATTTGTAAAGCTTTAATTGAATTATAAGGCATTTTGAAATATGTACTAGGGACAAAATTTTAGCTGGCTTAAATACAGCAATGTTTCCGACTTCAGTGGCATTTGTGCTGTGTATACCAGCTGGGATTCTGTCCCTGGAAAAACCTACTTGCTGCACATGAGGGGGGAAGCAGAAATGCAGAAGGTGTAAAGGAGATGATCAAAGGGACAGAAAGGACTGCAGCAAAGCAAAATTATGTATTTGTAGTGCTCTGCACTTCAGAGAATGAAAAGGAAATAGTAGCTGTGGGCCGCTGTCAGAAAGATGTATTTTGAAAAGGAGAAGGGCTGATAACTACAAAGAATGCAATTGCCAGGGTGATTTGGCATTCATTTTGAGTCTGAAAGATGGTCGCTAAGTACTAACCAGGTGAATCATTAAAGTCTGTTGCTACCCACTGCCTGTGTTTTAATTATCTGGTTACAAAGAGGTGCGAATAATGGGCTTGACAGCCTTTAAAGCAGACAGCAGTTACTGGGAAGAAAGCCCACGGTGACCTGACCATGCACTTATGTTACGATCCCTGCTCTAAAAAAACTGACCTCTGCTTTTGTTCCAGTTCTACAAGATCTTTTGTATCCTGAGCAGTGTCCTAAAGTTTCCTGGGCTATACAAGACAGACTAGTCGAAACAACTTCTGCAAGGCTCTCTAGACCACATTGGAAGAATTTTGTTTAACAGTGAACTTTATCCCAGACTCTGCTCACAAGCTTGCAGTCCATGCTGTGACCTCCAGGGTTGGTTGGTTGGTGGGCTTGTTTTGCAGTGACATCGTTCCTATTGCATTACCCTGCTGTTTGACTTAATGTTGTTTGATTTGTCCAGCACAGAGTTAAACACTCTGCGGAAAACACTGCATAGGAGAGAATCCTTTTATAGCAAGCTGTAGCCTTTTTTATGTCTCCAGCACTTGGATCTGCTCTCAGTGGTTTTTTGATAGAATGGTTCTCCGTAAAAACAACACCCGGAGAAGGAAGCTTTGATGTCTTTGGGAGTGAGTGATGGAGCTGACTGCTTTTCTCCACATATGGCGGAGGCTGGAGCAGCTGAAAGAAAGGGGGCATTTGTTGTCTGGGGGAAACAGAGTCAAGATCCTCGGGCACCTGATCTGCTCCTTTGGTTTTGGGCACTTTCTGCCATTTCTGAGTCACGGGAGCCAGTTATGCAGGTGGGTTATCAGGCAGCAGCGGGAGCATCCAGCATTTGTTGGTATGTGGAGTTAGAGACTGCAGGGCACCAAAACTTCCACGTATTGAGTTTGGCGAGGTACCGTGAGCGCTGTGTGCCCCAGCCCCGTGTGACGTCTGGCGCGTCCCGGTCCCTGCCCGAGGGTCTGCAGCCAAAGCCTGCAGTGCTGGCTTCCACCTGCAGCTACGGCAGAGCGGCCAGGGAGGGCACGGCACGGCAAGCAGCGGTGCAGCCAGGGAGGGCACGGGAANCTGGCACTGGGCTGTGGGCAGCACCACATCCCGCGGGAATTATGGTGGAGCGACTGGTTTGCAATTCCTATGGAGAAAAAAAACAAGAAAAGGAAATGAAACATTTTGCTGTAGCAAATGGAAAATCTGTTGCTGGTCATGACTTATTCTTCCTGTTTAAGCCTGTTCCTTGACTTGGTATTTCTATTTAAAGAAATAAAAATATTTACCGCCTGAGATAAGCATCCATTTATAATATTCTTGCAAAAGTGCTATAAGCATTTCCAACTTTTCAGAGCATACCCATAACAAAACTCAAGTTAAATAAATAAACAAAAGGGAAACAGAGCTGTTCTCCCCAGGGAATAATTTCTCTTGAAAATAGAAGTTCATGCAACTGTCAAACTACTCTGTGTCAGCCAATTTGAAAAATTATTGAAATTCTTCCTCTTTAATAGCTTGTGAAGAAATCATTTTATGAGAGTGAGGGAGAGATGATCTGTAAGTAAGCTTTCAGAACAAGCTGCATTCAGAAACTCATTCTAAGTCTGTCAACCTAATTTAACAGAATTTCATCCTCACATGTGAATATAAAATATGAATATGTAATGTAAAAAGTAGGGATGGAGCCCAGCTATTAGATAATTTAGGTTATTATTTGTGTTTGCATTTATTCCCTGATCTTTTATAAAATGTTTATCCTTTCCTCTGTGTAGCATTAATCTGATGAGGGGTTTGCTGTTTGAGATGAGACAAGAAATAAACACGAGACTTTTTTCAAGCTCGGTGCCCAATGGCCGCAAGTGGAAATATCTTGGGGTTTTTTAATTTCAAAGTGTGCACTGCACACATTGTGCATATTTGCACAGCTTCAGCTCTGTGTGTAGCTTCAGGTTGCAGCTCAGGAGCCATAGGAACGCTGGACCATTAGGTCAGATGTATGAGCAGTGGTTACCTACAAATAACTAAATACAAATAAAATTCTCTTTTTATGACACTTAATAGCAGCTGTCTCAATAGTCTAATGATCATCACAGATGAACTGAGCATGACTTTCAGGTATTTCTATCCTTAGTGTACTAAAAAGACACAGCCTTTGATAACAGGCCACGCCCTGCCTTCGTGTGTGTCATCACCCTTTGGTTTGTCTCTGTGCTGTGATCTGAAAGGGATTTAGGGACACCACACCAAACCTTACCAATGTTCACATGTTCAAGACTTAGGCTTCTCTATCCTGTTTTTAAAACTCATCATTGCTGAAGAATCTGCCATCAACTGTGGCTTGACTGTCCTTTCTCTTAGAGGTTTTCCAGCTCTGCAGCCTGGTTCTCGCTGCAGATTGGAATCACTGTTTTGATTGTACCCACTCAAGATGTGGGGGACAGATTATTTCCTTCTTTGCAACAGCCTCATTCAGACTCGAGAGTTTAACTCTGTACCAATGGCTCTTCCATCTTTCAGCTAAACATTTCCAATTCTTTTAAGCTTTCCTCCTAAATTTTGTAGGCCCCTGTGTTGAGTAGACCACCTTTTCCTATGGACTGTGCACCTCTTCCTGGAAGAGAAGTCACAAACTCCCCAGTGTGCCAGACAAACAGCAAGAACTACCACCATGCTTGTCATGCAGACTGTATTATTCTCTACATCATAATGTGATCTTTGCCTGATCCTTTCCTGCAGAACTGCTGCCTATGCAATTATTTCCATTTTATATTTCAGTAGTTGCTATTTCTGCCATGTGTGGGATTTCACCATTGTCTTAATAGAGTTACCTTCTTTATCTTTATCTTCCCCACCCCTTATTGTTTCTCCAGCTTGTCATGAACATTTTGAATTCTAATCCTTCCTCACAGTGTATTTACAGCCTTTTCAGATTGGTGTCAGCTGTGAATTTAATCAGTTTACTTTTTATTCCATCATTCACGTCATTAAGAGGAGGGCTGAACAGACAACCCTCTGCACTCGAGGCAGGTTGGGAACTGACTGGTTTCCAAACTGGTACAGATTTCCCACCATCACCATACCTGCTTTATAAGAGTGTGATCAAGACTGGCTTTTTCCCCAGCTGTGTAAGAATGTCATGCGAGATAGTAGTTAAGATATTTAGCAAAGTTTGTCTAGATAATCACCTACTTCTTCTCTATATTCAAGACTGATTATTCTGCTATAGAAAGGAAATAAAAAATTCCTGGTGTCTTTTATCCATTTCCCTTTCTGACATTCTATCCATTTGCTTTCAGGTGAAAGCAAGAAGTTTGCCTCTTTTAGTAGTTTTTCTGTGGCTGTGACTCCTGGATTAAGCCACACTTGTCATTACAGAGTTTTCAGACTTCATCGGAACCCAAATAATTTACTGGCCCTATCTCAAAGAATCTACATTACTATTATTACCCTGGGAGAAGCAAAATGTCTTTGAAGAGCTGCCTGGCACTAAGTGGTGTCTGAAACCTTAAGCATACAAAAACTAACAAAAAGACACCATTTAAATGCACATCCCCACATTGCTTTCTCCCTTCTGCCTAAAGAGCCAATGGAACCCATTGGATTTTAGTATTATATCAGCTATAGGAGAAAGAGTTAGGTTAATTCATGCTAGCTAGACTAAATAAATTTCCAGAGGTTCCCATTTCTTACCCTCTTATTCCTTACAAGCAGCACCTGTTTGTGAAAGTCTCCCAGTTCATCTATGTTCTCCACCACTTCATTACAATTGCCAATACTGAGGGCACACCTTGCCAAAAACAGGAAGGTTAAACTCATTTCTTAAGTTTGCATTTAAATGTAGAATCATAGGTGCTTGTCAAGACACTAAATAAAGTGAAATGCCTTGATGCTTTATGTACAAACTCAGGAGGATCTCGGTGCTCCCATGCCCCGTATCAGAGACCCCGTTAGCACTTAAATCCTTGGTGGCACCTGCAGGCACTGGGGGCTCTGCTCTGCTCTAGAGCTCAGCAGAAGCTGAGGACAGTCGTGTTCCAGGAGGACAAAAGCCCACCTGGCTCTGACATCAGGAGCAGCTCCTGCTCTGGTGAGAGCCCAGCTAAGGGTTTGATGTGTGGAGGCAGGAGCTGTTCACTGGCAGCCTGGATGGAGACAGCCCTGGGCCCCTGCTGGAGTCAACACTCAGCAGCATCCAGGAGGATCCTCATCCTTTAACACAGCAAGGGGCAGGAGAGCCCTTCAACTCCTGGAGGCTTTCTCAGAGCAGCTGTTTCACCTCAGATGATGTGGTATGCTACTACAGAATGAAATAATAAAAAAAAGGTATGGCTTATCTATACTGGATACCCACCTCCTTTGAAAATTGTGTGTAGGTCAGAGCCTGAGCCTCTGAGTAGTTTTCAAAGCAGTTTGTTGTAAAACCTTTGAATTTGTATCTTTCAGTACAGCAGAAATTATAAAATTTCTAAAATGCAACCTTTTACAGAGTAAAAATAGTTTTTATGGTAAAGAGGCTCCCCACCTTTTTAGCCATATTTATCCCAGTGGTTGACTTTTGTAAGAATAACTGAAACCCTGAGAGACTGATGAAGTTTAACAATGTGTGTTCATTATATCCAATTTTGTTCTCTCGGTGAAAACACAGACTCCTAAATCCTATTTACACTGAAATTTCAGAGGTTCCAGCCCTCATCTGACCTTAACACCTCTTAGTTTTGTGCAGCTTTTGTAAGCCTGTGCACATGTTTAAATTCTCCCATGGCAAATGGTTTTGGAGATCAGATGTTCAGGATTAAGAACACAACCAGTTTTTGCTTTGTTAAAAATCATTTTGACATTTTAGTGGAAGTCGTTAAGATTGTTTTCTTGTACTCTCAAATGGGCCACAGTATGAGTGAGCCATTTTTAGGAAAATTACATAAAAAGATTTGAATTGCTAAATTACTCACCTTGAGAATGTTAACACAAATGTTTTGAAAACTCTGAAGGTTTTATCTGAGGTAAATATTTGCACCTGAATTCCTCCCCTGGGAAGATTAATTCCCAAATAAATAAATTATTAAAGTCAGGGGCCATTCTGAGTAAAAACATGTAGGAATAGTCACTTCTAGCTGAAGATGCTCTTAGTATTGAGAGCATATTTACATTCCTTTTTTTTTTCTTTCTTTCTTTTAACTGTTTCTTTTAACTGTTTCTTTTAACTTTTAACAAATGGAGATTTAAGGTTTAAGGATCTCCACAGAGGTGCAACATGGTTCTGTGGGTTCTGATTTCCAACCAGGTGAATCTCACTAGTTCCAGCCCAGCAGCACAAAGGATTCGAGCATCTCTGAAACTGGATGTTTGGCTTTAGAAAAACAGAGGATAGATAGGAGGCAAACACATGAAGGCACTCTGTTTTTATCAGCTCTGATGTCTGCATTAATAGGCAAGACTGAGAATGCCACCTGCTTACAGAAAGGCTTTCAACTCATAGGGCATGGAGTTCTTAATAGTATTCCATTAGATATAATGAGGTACGCTGGTGCAGATTTCCCCCCTGAAGTTTGCACGCATTTGTACAAAATAAGGCTCCTGCTGGGGTGTGTTATGAATGTGGAGTCTTTCAGTTCCAGTTAAATAGGATAACCAGCTGTTTTCCAGGGCACATGAAGAAATCCTTGGATTGGTTGTTGTCCTTACGCTCAGCATTAGCATGCCTGCAAAAAAAGAATAAAAACACAGAAATATTTTACTGTAACCTTCTTGAAGGGAAGGCAATCCTTTGAATGCATCAGAAATTGTTCTAATAGATGCAGGGGGGGAAAAGGAGAAAAATCTATTTTCTTTGTCCCTTGATTTTGTTACAAACCTTTCTGTCTTCAGCCTCCAGGTCTCCCTCCCGTGAGTTGTCATCTGTGTTGTCACTTGCAAGACTTTATTCCCCAAACCTGCAGATGTTATTAAATTTGAGGATTATAAGGTTATGTAGGACGTAGTAGAAGCCAGATATGGATTGGATGTTTTTATTAGAGGATTACCAAATTTTGTTAACAGGAGTGCGCCTGAGTAATTCTACTGGAAGCTCTGCTGTGCTTGTTATGAATCATCTGATCTTGAAGCAGATACAGAGCTGCACCATGGCAAAGTCCAGGTCTCTTGCCACGCCAAGGACAGGTGGCATTCATGATGTGTAAAGCTGGATCATTGCAAGTGATGTATAATGGTTTCACTGGAAAAAGTGTAATGGTCGTGGCAGAGGTATCTCACCATAAAATCCCAAATATCCCAACTTGTTCACTTCAGAATCCTTTTCCACTGCTGGTACATGTTATAGGCAACAAAATAAAATCAATATCCAAGGTGTGTACTTCAATGTTAGTTTCAAAAACAGTGAAAATATCTCCAGTCCCTCCATTTATTGCTGAGCATGATGCCATAGGGTATGGAGTATCCCTTGGGTCAGCTGGGGTCAGCTGTCCTGGCTGTGTCCCCCCCAGCTCCTTGTGCACCCCCAGCCTCCTTTTGCTGGTAGGGTGGGATGAGGCAGAAAAGGTCTTAACTGTGTTGTAAGCACTGCTGAGCAGTGGCTAAAACATCTCCGTGTTATCAACAGTGTTCTGGCTATAAATCCAAACAATAGCACCATACAAGCTACTTTGAGGAAAATTGTCTCCATCTCAGCCAGACCCAATACCCCTGCAAGGCTGGACACTGGCATAGCCCTGTACAGGGGGGGGGAAGGAGGAAACAGGGGTTCGAGTCACAGCTGCTGTGGTTTGCAATTCCAAGAGAAAAGTGAAGAGTATTGAGTAAGGGATTTGTGTTGTACTTCCAGGTACACCTTTCCTTCTGCTACAGGGCTGAATTACTGCAGCTGGGATAATAAAGTCCACTTGATTTATATGAGCAGACTCCTAATCACTTAATAAACCACTTGAAAAGTTATTTGGTAGAGTGGAAAATTATTAACTGGCTGAAGATCCAGCAAGCAGCAGCTGTTTCATAGTAGAAACTTGACTGGGAGAACTGGCCTGAGAATACCCATGTTCAATGCCAGAAAATTTTTTTTTTTCTAGTTTTAAAGTTATTCCCCACTTGGATCTACAAGGAAAGGGAAAATTCAGGTCCATGTATATAATTTGAAATTTTAATTAGTGGCATAGATGAACATTTGCTGTTTATACTATATTTCTGTATTTCCTAGCTGTGAATTAGTCATACAGATCCTGTTCCACTCTGAATCCCATCATCAGTTTGAGCATTTCATAGACTTACGGAATATCCTGTGTTGGAAGGGATCCACAAGGATCGTTGAAATCCAACTCCTGGCCCTGCACAGGACACTCCAAGAATCCCACCATGTGCCTGAGAGCATTGTCCAAATGCTTCTGGAACCCTGCCAGACTTGGTGCTGCGACCACTGCCCTGGGAAACCTGTTCCAGTGCCTGACCATTCTCAGGGTGAAGAACCTTTTCCTAATATCCAACCCAAACCTCACGTGAGATGGCTATGAGGTCTCCCCTGAGTGTGGTTATTCAGTTTATCAAAATCCACTTGTCTGTTTCTGCAGGAAAGATGAGTATCTTTTGCGTTGGCTGTGGATATTTACTCAAGTTTTTGACTAAGATGGCACAGTAGGATTCTTAGTTTTTCTTATGATTTAATGGGTAATTTTAAACTTCAAGATTGCTCTCACAATATCCAGCTGGGTGAGGATTTTAAAATCAGCTTTGGGAGAGTTCAGCTAGAATTCCACTATGAAATTTAGATTTTAAGAAACTTCACATCAAAAGGTAAATCTCTCTACAAGGTGGAATAGAGCATGCACACTGTGTGCAATCACATAGTTATGTAGGTCCTCGTTATAGCCCTATAGTCTCATTTTTCAGACCGGAGAAGAGAATCGCTGTGTTCTGAGCACTTCTGGCGTGGTGTGACTACACAGTTTGATAATTGCTGTATGTAGCTTCATCAGAGAATATTGTCACATCACAAAAGGAAATATGGGCCTAAGATTAAAAGACAGATTCAGATTCTGGAAGCATTTTAGTCTCTTTCTCTTGACATGGAATAAGGAGTGTAGCCTGCTCTTACCTCCGATTTGCCCTTCTTTAAAATGTTGATAACGATGACTCACTTCCTCGTGGGGGTACTTTGATGCTTAAATGAAGTCTGAGTTGTTTCTGACACTTAGAAAATTGATGTCAGAAACTGCAATATTGGAATACTAATCTTTCAAGGCTAAGATAAATAATTGTCCCCCCCAAAAAAAGCTATTTTCTCTGCAAATTTTTGGCCCTCTCTATAATATTCTTTGAATTAGTAGAGTCCAAACATAATACAGACAACAGAGGAGACAGTGGACACTGCTTGCTTAAGTAAACAGCAGCCAGAGCCCAAATTATTAGTAAATACCAAGGCTTCATTTAGGTTGAATAACGCTGCAATCCAACAAATAAATGAGCCATCAAGTTTGAATTTATGTAGCATACGAAACACATTAAAGCCATCTGACCATGACTAAGGCCTTTTCTGCTGTGAATAATGAGGCCAACACATTAGAATATCCTTTAGATGAGACATTAAACCCAAGGTCCTTTCTGTTTGTCTCTGGTGGCTCTTCAGGTGGAAGTTAAAGACTCCATGGCATTTCACTAAAACCATAGAAAATCTCTGGCCCCCAATGGTATTACTTTCCTTGTAAAGAAATAAATTAAATTTAAAAATTAGGATAGCCAAGGCTGTGTATGAGTTGAATATCATCAAGGAAAATGCCAATTTTCCTCTCCATGAGGGCAGTGAGGAAAGTTCTCTTGTTTCACTGAGAGAAAGGTAAGTGTGCCTGGTATAAATATAGGTCTTTAAAAATCCTTTGGGATTTTGGGAGTGTAAAGCACAGAAAAATGGTTTGTACTCATCTTTAACAAAAACTGTGGTAAAGGAGAACAAATCCAAGTCATATATGATATGTTTGCATGTGTCTATGCTTGCATAACTAGATCTGCACTTTTACAGGTGTGATTTCCAAGAAGTGACTTGGAGACAAACAGAAAATATGCCAGGAAAAATTCTTTACCTCAGCCTGTACATGTGTGATTCACTTTAGGAAATCCATCTCAAATTTCAGCTTCTTTTGTATAATACCAGTGATTTTGTATCACTCGAGTTACTTCAGCTATGCCTTTAGTCTGAGCCTCAGTGAATGTTTATCTACTGGGTGAAAACCATGCTGTTGTTCCCTGAGCCTGCATCTTAGATGTGTAGTTTCACACCAGAGTTTCTTAGCATTAGATGCTCATAAGTAAGAGGCACAAGAGGTGTGAAAGGTAAGTTTCAGTCTCCTCTCATAGATGTAGATGTACTATTTTATTGTTATCAAGCTGACTGGACTCACCCATTTGAATTTAAAAGAATTATAGAGAGAACAATCCTCTTGAAAGAAACACAAGAATTAGGGTAGAGCTGAACCCCCTTAGCAGCAGAGATAATAAAGCCTTTCATGAAGAGCTGACTGATGAATCTGGGCGTCATTCAATATTCTGAATAATGAGCCAGTTCTTCCGTCTTACTGAGAAACATATGGGATGTGAGGAAACCAGCTATAAACCCAGCCATGTCTGTCCCATCCAGCATCCTCTCTGCTGGAGGCAGGGGAGTGCTGCCTGATGAGGAAAGATAGTTTAAGGGAAACCTTGGTGTTCAGTAAAAGCAAGCTCAGTCTTTGTGAGTCTTACGTGGCTTGAAGCCCCTGTTTTATCAACAGGAATGCCACAGAGAGCTGCAGTACTTGTCCAAAAGGGATTGATGCTGGCTGGTTTAGGGAATTCATTGTGTTTCCCGTTTTTAGTGTTTGTCTACATGAAACTTCTGACACAGTGGAAATGTCCCACAGGTCATACTTTCAGGGTCTTATGCTTAAAAAAGTTACTTTCCAAGAGAAGAGAGAGTGGTAAGAGGAGAGCAATGTAAATATCTAACAATGACACTTCTTCACATTGATTTCATTGACTTTCATTTCATTCACCCCCACATTAGGGATAGGAAGTGTAGTAGTGAGGACTGAAAGCACACGCTGCCTTTTCTGACTAATCTGACGTGTAGAGGATACATGTACCCTATGAATATATCAAACAGATTTTTATGCTATGCCATTTCTTTCATGACAATAATGAAAGATGCTATTCTAATCTAAGGGGCCAGATCCAGCCTGTGCTTTGTGACAGCCGCTTTGCACAAGGTAACTACAAATCTTGTAAGTAGCTTGTGTGGTGTTCAAAGCAACAAGTGGAGATTTCTTTTCTGAGGATTTCTTCTAGACCTAGATGGACACAGAAAAGAATTTGTCTCTTCAAATTTAGCTCACCGACTTCTAAAAAAATTGTTTCAGTGAGCTGAAAATTTTGTCTAATCTTCCATTTTATCTGCTTTGGTATGATTATGGACCCTTCCAGGCATTACCTATAGAGCTTTACTCTATACCTTAAAATATTTAATATTTTCAACATGCAGTATTCAACTTAACAGGTTTATTTTAAAAGTTACTGATTCCTACCCTTCCTTTTCTTTGTCTCTTTAACTGCTGTCCAAAAAACTGGAGGCAGGGTGCTCCCAACGTAGGGTCTGTAATATATGAGTGGATTGTTTGGACTCCATTCAGAGGAAAGTGGTGATAGACATCTGCCCAAAAAGCAATTAACTGCAATGTATTTAGAGAGACAAAATAATTCAGTGAGGATTTACCACCTTCGGAAAGGGTTTGTCTTAGAAACAGTGTTATTTGTTGTGGATTTTTTTCAGATGTTTTACTCCCAATTTTCAAGAATTAAGAAGAAGAAAAGTCGCAAATTATTTTACCATTTAACACAGACAACAATACGTAGAAGTAATTAATAGGGACATTTGAAGGGAAAACAGGGTCGCACCATTAGCCCCTAATAAAATGCATCAGAGTTGATGAATTATTTTAATGGCACAGAATGACAAAAAAGGGACTGTTTCACCTAAGCAGGGACAGCTGGTCCCTCTGACAAGGATACATTGCTGTCTTGTGGAGTCTGCCAGCCAGCAAGGCTGAAATAATAGCATTGAGAGAGGTGTGAATTCTCCTCATTCACCTAAATTGAGAGGTAATATGAAGTCTAATTATGAACACTTGGTATTAACTGTTTTGTGTCTGAAGGCAGACAGCAGATCAGCTGCCCTCCTTCATGTCCAGGGAAGGTCTGCTTTGATTTTACATGTCCTTGTGCATCCCGATGCCACCATGCCAGCTGTGCCAAACAACGTCCCGCTAACAACTGTCCCTAACAGAGGGTTTTGATCCCTATTTCTGTTCCTAGGCAATGGGAGCCTGGGACAAAATTTCCATCTGGGGACCAAACTGCGTGTTTCTCAAAAGCAAAGCTGCTCTCTTACTGTAGCCGGCAGTGCCAGGCAACAGCTGTGGGGGGCCTTTCCAGGCTGTACCTGCACAGAAGATTTCTGTACCTGCCCAGAAATCCGCCCTTGCTGCAGAGCCCGTGGTGCAGGGCTCATCCTGCTGCCCACGGCTGCCAGGGACAGCCACCCGCTGCGGGGCTGGAGGTGCGGGCACAGACCGCGACGGCCGAACCATCTGCCAGGATTCAGAGCAGGACAGGTGCCATTACAGGATTTAGGTGACTAATTGCAGAATTTACTTTCATACAACATGTTTGTGTGAGGGGGAGGGAGGTGGATTAACTTAACTGACAGAGATTTCTCCAATTATTTGGAAGGTTGTTGTAAAATGACTGTTTTATTTTGCATCTCACCTGCTTCTGAGAACAAAAGTGCTTAGATTTAAAAATATTATCTAGATGAGGATGGGATGGCACAGGGGACTGAGACTAAGGCTGCTGAGGCTTCGTTTGTGAGTCACACAACCAAGGCTAGTGAGGAATGCAAGGCACTGATCCTTTGCTGGCTTTTGTGAACAGGAAACCAGAGTCCAATTCCAAAAAAATTAAGGACCTGGTCCTACTTTCACTTAAACAGTGGTCCAAGCATGAGTCTTAAGCACCATGTTGCAAATCCTCAGTGCTACTTTTAGCAAGTGTCCTGGCATGGAGGAGTTGAAGGCAGGCAGGATTGGAGAGCCAGTGCCTGGTGCTGCCTGCAGAGCCAGGCTGAACTGCACTGTCACAGCAGCACTAGCTCGTCCTGATGCTCAGTTTCAAAAGGAAAAAGTGGGGACTGTCTGCTATCTGCAACACTGAGAAAAAAACAACCCAAAACCAAAAGCAAAACAAAGAAAGCATGTGGGAGGGAGGGGAAGGAAAAGAAGGATGGAAAAGAAGCTAAGAAAAAACCAAAAGAACAAACATAAATAGAAAACCCGTGCCAAAGCCAAAGTCTTTGGTCCCCTGATCAAAATAACTTCGATCAATGTATCTATTCTCAGAGGGGCCCTATTTCAAAAAGCAGCTAGCTTTCTAACAAATAAAGAATTGCTCTGTGGTTTCCTTCCAAAGCTTAAATTCAGCTTTCTAGAGTAAGATGAAAAGCTAATTTTCTAGAAGTTTAACGTGTTTGTGTAAGCATGTCAGGTGAAATAAATGACATTGATATTCAGTGTGTATATAGGTTGCACCAGCTCCCAAAACTCTCTCTCTTTTTCATCTTACTGGAACATTAACTTATGCACCTGAGGGCTATGTAGAATGCAGAGTGAGAGTGTTAACCTAAAGATAATTTATCATAGCTCTCTCCTTGTATCATTCTCTTTTCCTAAACTTTTCCATATCGGAATAGAGAGCAGAGGGAGTTTACTTTTGCCTTAGCTGCTTCTAACTGCACCCGTGCAGGCTCTTACTCAAACCTTTGCATCCTGCAGATTGACTTCTCAGCATATTCCCTTGGTAAGCAGAGGAGTGGACATTTTACCATTATAACTGGGTCACAGGAATCTTAAAAGTTGATCTTTTGAATAGCTATAGTATCTACAAAACATATCAAGATCTACAGTGAGAGCAGAGAAGGGGTTTCATAGGAAAGCATGTCATCCAGTCCAGCAAGAGCTGGAGACAGAGAGGATCAAGGAAAACCATTTTTTACTCCTTGCTCTAAAAAACTGAGCAACAGCTTTGGAAAGGCTAGGACTCTCTTTTTACTATGCATTTATATACTGCTAAGTGTGACAGAGGTGTTCTACTAAATGTGCTACAAAATAGAAATGTAATGTTAGTGACAATGTAGATTATGTAATGCTGGCACCCAGTTTCCCTCTTCTATATTAATATCCATAAATTACTCTGCACGAATTAATTAAACATATAATTTGACTTTCTAGTAGAGCTCAGTTTTGCCATTCACATTTTGCAGAATGGAAAACCGAGGCGTACATAGGTTATGTGACTTTTCTTCCTGATCTGCTGTTGAGTTAAAGCAAAAAAAAACTTCTGATTTCTGCACCACAATACTGAGCTGCTTTTCCTCTTTTTTCCCCCTTGGTTTTTTTTTGTTTGTTTGTTTTGGTTTTGGGTTTGGTTTGGTTTGGTTTGGTTTGTTTGTTTTTGGGTTTTGTTTGAGTTTTTTGTGTTTGTTTGTTTTATAGGAATAGCAATGTTTTAATGTCTAATGTTGCTGATAGGGATCAGCATTGGAGATGTCTGGAGATGGCAGATTACATGGCTTTATTTTAAAAATAAAGTATTCTTAAGTGTGATGTATCTTCCTGTATTTTAGTTTTCTGTTCTTTATTTGTACATGATGTTAAAGGAGGGAGTAGGAATAGCTGCAGAACAGGTAGCAATCAATGAGTGGGAGGATGCCTGGCCCTTCAAGAGATGTGATTCACGTTGCTGCAATGCCCCTGAAGAACTGAAAGCCAGAGTTATTGTATATTTTTCTTTAGCTCTGTTTATAAGAGAATGAGGCAGAACTTGGCATAGGACCACACCTTGCAAATTTGCTTCTAAGGCCTTTATTTCTGTCCATCCGAGA
Organism: Melanocharis versteri; assembly: GCA_013397845.1. NCBI lineage: Eukaryota > Metazoa > Chordata > Aves > Passeriformes > Melanocharitidae > Melanocharis > Melanocharis versteri. The sequence goes on along the minus strand of VZTG01004578.1, from coordinate 1,019,541 downwards.
GCCAAACAATGGAAATAGTCTTAGACATTCTTATTCAACAGTCTTGAACTCATATAAACACGAAATATGTGTGCAAAAACAAGCACAACAAAGAGAAATCTTTGAAACGTAAACTGATTATGTAAGAGGCTGAATGATTATGTGCAGAGTGAGGGCATCCATGGTGCTAAGCACTGCTCTTCCACCCATAGCTATACCTGTAAGAAAAAAGCCATTTCACAAAACTTGCTCTTAAGGGGATGAAACAGTAGAAAGACAAACTCAGCGTGGCCTGGGGAGTGTGTGCTGCACAGAGGTGACTATGCTGGCTGTGTGAGATTGTATCACATCATGTAGTGAACAAAGGTGCGTGATAAAATAAAAGGTGGAGAATGCAAGCTCTGTGGTTATCTCAGGAAACAGGCTGCTGACTGCAGAAGGCTTTGAGAATATTCTCAAGAATGTTTGATGATATATTTGTTCTGTTCTTGCAATTTCTCCTTACTCATATGCTGCTAGCCATCATCATCAGACTTGCAGTCCAAACAGGTAGTCTCTGCCAAGATGTTGTACCAAGAACACTTTGGTTCAGAACAAACAACTAAGGAACTGTTCAACTTTATATCACCCTCTTCCAAAGGGAAAGGACTGTGAGACACTGATATTCTCAGCCTGTGAGTCAGTTTGCCTAGTCTTTGCACTGTTTTCAGCCTGTCCTCCTAAAGATGACATGCTTTTCCATGACTTTCAGATTCTGGGAAGTTTATGATGATAGGAACACACAAATATCAGCGCATGAAGGTTTATGAGGCAGTATGGAAAAGGGGAGGATTCTGGACAATCCGTCAGGGTGTGCAGGTTTTTGTGGGGATAGAGTTAAATTTTCTTTATTGTAGCTGATGTGGGTTTTATCTTCCTCTTTGTTATCTTTTCCCCATCTTTTCCTTACTTTTCAGCAATTTTCATTATTATACAGTTTTGATTATTAAACTGTTCTTATCTCAACTCACAAGTTGCTTTTTCACTTTTACCCCTTCTCATTGTCCCCCCATCCCACTGGTGGATGGAGTGAGTGAGTGGCTGTGTGGTGCTTAGTTAAACCATGACACATGGACAATGGTTTTCACATCATTTCATTTGCCATAAACAAAGGATGCTTGTTTATATCCAAGGATCTGAATTGACTAGATCCTTCATAATGTAATCACTTTAGTGTGCCCTAACCATCCTACATGAAAGTTGATTTCCAAGTCAAAACTGATGTCTGCAAGCAAGGAGAGCCTAAGAAAGAAAGAGCCCTCACACCATGTTCTCACCCAAATCTTCATCTGTTTTTTTCAGCCCTATTGTCTAGATTACCAGGAATCATTATGCTGGCCAAACTAAGGAAAAAACAGGTGTGTACTATGTATATTTGTGTCCAGAGAACATGGCTGGCAAAGAAGGCAACCAGCCACTCAGCTCCATGGTTGCTCTGAGCTGGCAGATGAGGCTATTGCCACTCCAGCAAGAATCCATTAGGGTTGTTGGCTTGCCAGCTCTATCAGTATTATCTATTTATTTATCTATCATTATGATGGAAATTATATAGAAATTATAACGGGAATATTCATGCGTGCACTTTTTTTTCCCCTTCTTTGTTCTCCAGGAGTGAGTCTATAGCATCAACTTCCTATAGCATCCTTGTTAACAAGGATGAGGTTGGGGCTTTTATAGATTGATCTCTGAGGAACAGAATGCTTAATGCCATGAAAATGTGCCAGAATAATAACCAACAACCTTAGAAAGTAAAGTCTAAATCTTGGAATCTGAATGTGTTCATCAGTACAATCTCTTGTGCTAGAAGTAACAAGCAATTTATATACCTATGTATATAAAGCTTGATTTGAGAACTGTCTTGAGACAAGTTAAGTTCACATCAGCTACTGCCTAAATATAGTGCCCAATCTATTATCAAGATGTAACAAGGATAGCCTTGCACGTGATGTATGCATACAGCTTTAAAGCATCCCTGCTATAGATGCTCCTCTGATCTAGGCATTTGACCTCCAGGGTGACAACAATCCACAGCATTTGAAATCTGACTTAGATTTTCTAAGTGCAGGTGGCAGTTCAAAACTCCATGGAGGTTGCTTAGATGAAGATGTAGTATTGGATACTATGGCCAGCTGGCTCCAGAGGCAGTTTCTATGCAAAGGAAGAGATCAAGTGCAATCTTTTCTCCTTTCAAAGCAGTGCAGGTTTTTCTCTGAGGCTTCCAACCTCTACGGTTATCACGCTAAAACTGAAAACATTTTACCCTTGCCTGTGCATAGCATGAAATCTTGTGGGCTTCAGCTAAGTTGCTTCCTGACTGGGAGGTACATAAAGATGTGCAAGGAGACAGCATGAATCCAATGGTGAGCTGACCAAAGAGGCACTCACTCATTGCCTCTTATGTCCAAGGGTTCCTATCCCCCAGTCCTTCTCAGTTTTCCTGTGGTAATTGAAAGATTATTGTCAGTGTCTGCAATGCCTTTTGCTACATGGATATGACAGAATAGGTAGAGCATTTCCTCCTTAGCTCCCATAGCATGAACTAAAGCAGTAGCTTATGGACTGAGGTATTAATTTCAGCCACCACTGCACACATCCAAGGGAGGGATGCCAGATATTTTCCATAGCCCACAAAGTGCACTTGAGACTTGGTCACTCTCTTGAGTTCACTGACACCTCGAGAGATGATAGAAGCACAGCTACCACTCTAAGAGGTCTCTGCCTCTGGTAGAGGACAGCAAGATAGTTCCTCCAAAATATCCTCCAGAGTGACACTGTATTTGGGTCTTGGTAACATTCTTGGATTTTCAGTGTTTCAGAAACTTGCCTCCGTGTGTCTTTTTTCCTTCTGCAGGACTTCCACCCGCAGGTCAGCCTGGATACTGCAGCTGACGTGTGACCTGCACTTTGTGGCAAAACTAGCCAGAGAAGCAGGTAAATCCTATATTTCCCACAGAAGGCAAGGAGAATTCTGCCTTTACTTTGGCAAGGTCCCCCAGAGTCAGGGACGGCTGGCGAGAGGGGCCATATCTGAGACACAGCCATTTCAGCGTAAGAGAAAAGTGCAGCTCCTGGCTCTCTATCCCTCACATCTGGATTCATCTTCTCATGGGCATAACATGAAGTACTCATGGTTATTTTAGCCAGGTGGGTTTCAGAAGACAGCAAAAAGCTGGAGGAGCTCACCATTTGTAGATGTGGAAACCATTTCTATAACTGAAAATGTGCTTTGGCCATTTCTTATTAATGTCCTTTGATAATCTCCTTCAGAAATCAAACTAACTGGGTAAGGACAGAGACTGTGTAGACAAGGAACATAATCTGCAGCAATATTCACAACTGTGCTCCTTCTTAGGCTTCAGAGAGGCTTACTCATTAATTTGAAGAGGGTAGGAGAGGCTCTCTTTGCTGACCTACACTGTATAGAATAAAACACAGTTAGTAAAGCAGGATGGCTAACTTCCCTGTACAGGTCCAAGTTTCTCTTCTCCCTTGTTTGATAAATGACTGCCATCAGAATTACTGTGCTCCCCTAAAGCAATTAGTCATTATTGGATGATCAAAGTATTTATCAAAACTTCAGGTGCAGTGCAATTGATCTTCATTTGGGTTGGAAGGGTTTCCTTGCTGGACTTTGGAGAAGGAATCCATCAGTGGCACAGCCATCAAACAGAAGGCAGCAGGTATATCCTTGTCAGAGAGATATATGACTATGCAGAAATTCCAAAAGGTGCCATGAAGTGCAGCTCAGTAGCAGAGGTAGCTACTGTCACCTGGCAAAGCTGTTGGGTTTTAGGAGATAGAAAGAACATTTAAACCACCCACCTACATCAAGACTGCCACAGCCTACCTTGGAGGAATTTTAATTCAACGATTTATACAGCTATGGAATCCTGTAATCCTCTGAGTAATGTGCAATGGCCTGAGATGCTCCTGGGAACAAATGGCACTCTGGTATTTACCACATTAAAAACCTACAGAGGAGCTATTTCAACATGATAAGTCTGATCCCTTTTACAGAAAACTTAGCTTCAAGATAAGCAACCTGGATCAAAAGTAATCTAAAATATCATTGTAGCTGTCACAGCATTGTGTTCATGAGCAATAGATGCACTTGAGAAGATTTCTCCACAGCAGCTCTTGATCTTATAAAATGCTTTTAGCACCAGTGAAAGGTTATTGAGCTTTAAGATATTTACCTTCAAGTTTTTCTGGTGACCTGAATGGTTTGTGACTAGACATAGTGCAGAAACCCTCTTTATATGTTAACCACTCTTTCCATATGTGAAAGAGGTAAATGCTTACTCAGTAAAGGCAGCTTTGCTCCTCAAGACACCAGTTTCCTCTTGCTATCCAGTAATTCAAATAAAAATAAATTAAATCCCCATCTGAACTGGAAATACAGAACTGTCAGTGGGAATTGCATTTGCAATTGCCTGCCTTCCTTTCTTGGGCAAGTATTGCAATCCCAAAGCACCACTCATTTTGATCATTCAATGAGCAGGCAATTTTTTTTCTAATTAATCTGTTTCTTTTCCTTCCATTTATTTTTTTCCCTACCCATTATTTATTTAAGTTAAAAGGGGCCATTTTTTTACCATTTTTATAAAAACGGGTGCAAATTCAGACTAATCTACTGAATACAGTTGAGTTACTCTGGAGTAACAGTAGGATAAATAACAGCAGAACTTGTCATGGTGTTTCCAAATTAATAAACCTAAATGTTTTCCAACTACTGCAATGGCTTGAATATGATCAAACAGATTTTGCTTTTAATCTGTGAAAGAAAAATGTGTTTGCTTGACCTGTAAAGCAAGTTATGCCAAATTTGATCATGAAACAGTATTTATGACTAATTTTTAATGCACTGGAAACAACTGAAGTGGGAAATGCTGATACACTAGTGTAACTATGACTGTGGAAATTGAACTAATGTAATAACTAAAACGAATGGGTGTAATGAAAGAATAAACCCATGGAGGCTGGTAATGCCTTGAAATGTTGAGATTTTGAGACTAATGTTTATGGAGCAAATGAAGAAAAAAGTCAGCAGCTACAGCATGTGGCAGGAGTCTTTGCTGACATTTGCAGAGCATCGTGTTGTGCCAGCACTGTTGTAAGGAGTGGCTAAGAGCAAGAACATCACAGAGTAATGAACTCTGAAGCATAGTGAAAAACAATTACATATGTGGACATAAAGCCCAGCGTATTTCTATTGAAATTGGCACCACAGCTGATTTAAAAAATAGGCTCAGAATCTTTTCTTGGTGACACACCATATCTTCCCATTTGCTATATTTAAAAAAGAACAAAATTCAGTTGAGGACATATATTTTTGACAGACAGCACAAGTGATGGCATGCTGACTCTGTGTATCTCTGAAAATGGAAGTAATTGTACTGCAAAATAACACCGGATAAGTGCAGAGAAATTACTTCCACTGAGAGTGGTATTTTGTTCTGTTTTGAAAGTATCCTTTGAATGTTGTTAATAGATCTTCTTAAAAATAAAATATTTAAGGAGGCTTATCTTTAAAATACTACTATAATTATGATTAGAAAACATATGAATCATTGCTATTCTGTAGCAAAATTAATTTTCATTGCTATGTTTGTGACCTACTTACAGAGACCACAAACACTAATCTCACTGGATAATTAAGAGTGTAAATATCATTTGTCCAGTCCCCGATGACTGGCCTTAGAAATCCAATGAGCTCTCTACATTAAACTTGCAGATAAGAAATCATCAGTTACATATAGAATTTAATTATCACATACCACTAATGATTTTTTAATACTTGGTTTCGTATTTTACACTTAGAATAATACAATCCGTATTTAACATGCAATTAAATATTTTGACCCATAAATTTATTTGTCGAATGTAGCATTCTGATGTAACAGGATGTGGATACATTGTATAAAATAGGAAAATAAATTTTTCTTCTATTTAGTCTTGGCTAAAATATTTGTAATATTTTTGTTTGCGTAAATGAGGTTTTCTTTAAAAGTTACTGCTGGCCTTCTAAATATAGATGTATATTTCAGGATTAGACCAAAGAAATTACTTTCATAATCAAGAAAATATTTGGCTAAAAGCCATCCTGATTGAGCGATAAAATAAATGTAGCAATTAAAAATCATACATATTAGTTGCATGTATAATAAATTATATTGGGAGTCATAACAGATGGGAAGTGGTGATACAAATAGACTGAATGTTACAAGCACACAAATTAACAAAAGAAGCAAGAGACAAGGAAAAAATCCATTACAATGAATGATATTTTTATAAAGTATAATAGGAATGACAGAAGTCCTAGCAATGCTATAAGCTTGTAACTACCTAAAGATAGTAAAATTGTGAATAATTATGGGGAAAGACAAAACATTAATTAATTTTGAGGGGCTTCTTTCTGGAAAGAAATTGGATGACATACTTGTTTAATATGAATTGCTTTCAAATTTACCAGTAAACTGTGAATACTGTAGCCATGCATACTTGGTATGTCAATATTACATGGATAGGTAAATATGTCTTCTGTCCTTAAAAATACCTCCTAAAAGTATTCCAAAGACAGACCTTGGTTGAGTCTTGCTGCATGTTGGTTATTAAATTATTTGAATAAAGAGAACCCAGTCTTTGTTAAATATATTACAGATTGTTCCAAAGATCAAAGATCCATAATAGTGGTGCTAAAATTGTAGGAACACCAGTAAATTTCAGGAAATATAAAGTTAGGGGTGAATCATGCAATGGCCTTCAGTACAAGACCTCAACATGGGGTGTCAAGACAGTTGTTTTTGTGGTGCCTTACTGTACAGTTCCCAGAACTGTTTACTTCCTTAATCTCCCTGTCATTAGAGTCCAGGTACCAAGCAATCACTATGTGAGTAACTTTCTGTATTTTACAACTTTTTTTTTCTTTAAATATCTGTAATCCAGAACACATGAGTTTCAAGACCAACCTTATAATTTGGTGCAATTGAAAAATATGCAAAGCTTCAGTAGAGAAACCGCTGAGAGCTGCTACTTGTACCTCCTTCTCTACTGTGTACCATTTGCTCCCTCCATTTATACCAGTTTTCTGGTCCTCCCTACTCTCTTTACCCCTGGACTAACTATGCATGTTTGAAAGCAGTGCCAGCCAGGCAGGTCTGGTGACATATGCTGAGACAGGTGTGACATTTTGGACATGGATCTTTCCACCTATAAGGTCACCAGCTAAAACCAGCTCAACCGAATGATGATTAAAAATTAATCTCTAAGAGCTTCTGTGTGAAGGGACCAATACAGGTATTGTTACACTAAACACTCTGGAAGCACTTTAAACTAAGAATTGGAAAAGGAATTGCTTCAGCTGCAGGGGATGTTTTTACACAAGGGATTATTGTACAAAAAATGTTCCTTATTTAAGCTTGTACCTTACCTTGTCCTGGAGTAATGTTTGTGTGTACATAAGCCATTAGACCCATCCATGAAACCCTTATTTGAAATATTTCTGTCCCTAAATCATGCTATTATTATACGATGGAGTAATTTGCAAGCTCATCAGAAAGGCTGCAAATTACATCAGTCTTGGAGGCCAATCAGTTGTCCCCAGGAGACACATCCTTCTCAGACTGGGGAGGAGCAGTATAAACATAGTTGTATCTGTGGAAAACTTTTCTTGTAGATAAACAAAGGATTTAATTCAAAAGAGCTATTAGCTAATAATTATAATTGATACTAATTTATTTTTAAACTGATGTCTGTAATTATTCTTATACATGCAAAACAGTCTATTTACATAACATACACACAGAGCTACACAAAACACAGCAGACTGAAGTTCTACATCTTCTTTCCTCGACCCACTTTGTTATCTTTAATGTTTCTTTTGACTCTTTTTAGCCTTCTCCATTCTATTTTTTCCTTGATAGAAACATCCTTATCCTTTATCATTCTTTCCTTACCCTTTCTTTTCTTTATTTCCTTTGCTTTCTTATTCCCTTTTTTGATCTTCACCTACCCTCTTGTTTCTTCATTTTTCCAAACTCCACACTCTTCCATGAGGTACAGATACTGAGGAGGTGTCTTAGAATCCGGCTGGCCAATCCACTAGTGGTCACTTGCTTTCACAGAGAGACTGAAACTGCAACTGTACCTGATCCCACAGAAGAGTGTTTCTTCTGCAATGATTGTACACCAGCCCCCAGACACTCACCAGCGGGATAAGAAACAACATTTTAGAAGTAAATAAGTCTTGCCATAGTAGGCTCTTCAGGCCCTAGGTTTTTCTTTTGTAAGACTGATGAAAATAGCCTAGAAACTATTTGTAACAATTGCAGATAAAAATACGATGAGTGACTAGGTTTCATCCTGACTCCACAGTGCTTCACCCTTAGGGCTCATCTCCAGGACACCTGTTACCAGCCACCCCACTCCCAAAAATTCCCCTGTCATTTTTAGCTTTCGGTCCATCAGTAGAAGTGATGTTTAGGCTCATGGGCACAGCCGTATCCCGTTCAAACCATGAGGAGCTACTGCTCTATGTCCTCCATCTGCCTTTTGGTCCTTCGTCCCAAGTGTCCAGCTAGCCGCACCTTGTGACACTGCAGAATCAGTTTCTTCCCAGTCCCATTTTCCCTCCTCATTTCCCTTTGGAGGCAATAGTGCTTCTACTGGCTAAATGCACAAACCTGTATCAGCACACTATTGACATGCCAGTAAAATGCTGTAAGAAAGCCATGAACTCTTTATTTTACTTGATCAGTGATAAAAGTCACAGCATGGTTATGTTCATTACTAGTTTCCTGCATGACTGTCTCAATCTGTCTTTTAAAGCAGTGTTTACTAAGCACTGAAACGTCATCTTTCTCTACAGGAAAAACTTATGCCAGCTTTGTAATAAGAACAAACAGGATGACCCTGTGAAGATATCGACATTCTTCCATACTCTAAGCTGAAGTGAATGCTATTCACTGTAAGAATGCTATTTGGCCATCACTTGCTGTTGCCATAGCTCTAGCAAGAGTAAGTTGCAGACACTGACTTGAGACAGTAAGAGCAAACATAGAAATTACCATCAGAGACTGTTCTGAGAGAGAAAACTGTCTGCAAGCAACACAGGGAAATCTGAAAAAGGGTTGCATGAAATGAGATTACTCTTCAGCATGTGGCATGCCTGAAGTGAAAAAAAAAAGTATTCTATTTTTGTACAATTTCCCCCTGCATTTGAAGAATTATTTTAGCAATTAAAAAATACTTCTTTACCATGTAGATGACTTCACATTTGGTAAACAGGTTTTCTTCTAAACTGCCTAATTAAATTTGTCTTGGGTATAATGCAAGCATAATAAATTTCGGCTCTAAAGGTCACGTTTTGGAAACTTTATAAGCCACTTAACAACAGAAGCTTGGAAGGAGAATGCTTTCTCAGCCTTTATGACTGCCTTGCAATGCTGTAATAGCACTGGGACAGCAGTATCGCTGTAATTAAATACCCCTCGCAGCAGCCTGGAGAAGCGGAAACACTCTGGTCATCTAAGATGTGTAGCTGAGTAGCACCCTTGGGACAGAGATGTTTATAAGGGTAAACTCTTTCTTTTTGTAATGTGACAGCATAAGCTCCCACACATATGGCTCAGCCAATAAGCTTGTATTGACATAATGATTGCATTTATCAATTTATTGGTCCAAATTTTTGTATTTATGGAAGATGGAATTCTCAAAGCTGTCTGGTAAGGGATTCAGGATATCTAGCTTCAGTCAGTTGAGACTGTTCCCCTCCTTACTTTGCTGTAGTTACACTCCAAGTGCAGAGACAGTAGGATGGGATGTGTCACAGTCAAAACAGCAGCTACAATACACCTGGGGCAGATGGGTGGCAGAGGCATACAGAGGGTTCCCATGGGATATAAGCAGCCTCTTAGACAGGATGGAAAAGTTGGCAGACCAGGAACATCCAAAATTGTCCTAAATGTATCCTCCTGAGCCCATCTGTCAGGATCTAACAACCACAGGCACTTTGCATTAGAGAAAACTGCTACTCAGCTGCTCCTCTCTGTCTTATTAGCTACAGGTTTTTAAGCACAAATTTGAGAACAACAGGTACATATCCATATGCCATATGAGCTTCTGTGATCTCTAAGAATTCCTTGGTGACCAAAGGACAGGACAAACTTTGAGAACTGCTCAGTCTGATAACTGACATTCTATTCTATGAGAATAAACTTGCATGCAGTCACACAATCATTATAATCAAAAATATAGCAATAACATGGTTTCTACAGTGTAAAAAAAAAAAAAAATAGCTGACGGATAAATAGTATACCTTTGTCAAACAGCCATCATTTTGGCTGAAAGCAGTTTGGTCCTTCTCCAAAACTAGAAAAAGCTACCTAGCCTGCACAGCAAACTATGAAAGTAAAATGTATGAGAATAGTATGCTCTCTGAAGTGACAACGTAGAAACACATTTGGAAAAGTGGCTTTCATATTTCCTTCGGATATGCATGTTCATTCTATGTATCTCTATCCCACAGCAGCATGAAACTACCAGTAATATTTTCTTCTGTGGTGTCTCCTTGACCCACACTGGAGGTTTTACTGTTGCAAGCAGAAGTTTTAAAAATCTGAGCTTATAAGTGAAGCTAAGAGGTTTATCTGAGAGCTACAACAGTCATACTCTTTGGCTTGGGTGTGGATGACATTGTACAATTCATACTGACCACTGAGTAATACTTGTACTGACTTGCTTCATTGCATTTCATGGCTTATGTTATATTCTGAGTCCAAATGCAAGGTACAAAGAGTGGGATTATACTACTGTAGTAAGTTTGTTTCTAAGTGTTTTAAAAATTAGCATTTGTTGGATTGTTTACAGCTTACCTGTGCACTTAATGTATTGAACATAAGTTGCAAACCCCAATACAGTATTTCTATATGCTACTGAAATGCAGAAAATTTCCTCATGCCCTCCCCCGACTATATATTCATACTTCTTATGTCTGCCAGATGGTGTGGAGCAAATTATTCTAGAACTCAGACCATGTGAATTTTAAGCAGATGAATATAGCAGTCTGCGCAGCACTTTGCCTTCTTTTATCACTGACTGTAGTGCTGGCCTGTTTGATCATACCCCAGAACAAACAAATCTCATTAATCAGTGTTTTCCTTTTTTTTTTCATTGGCTGCTTTTTCCTTTCTGTTCACTTACGGAGAATTTCTTTAGAAAGCCTTGTTTTTAGAAGGAGATAAGTTTTTCAATCTGCTTGGTGCTTTTATTTAAAAATAAATTTAGCTTAAAGGAAAAGTGCCAGCATGATAAAACTGATCAAGAATGCAGTTCCTGTATAAATGAAACTTGGCCTGGACATCTCTGATGTAAGTTATCCACTAGTACTCCTCAGCAATTTACATCTCCAGAGTTGAAAGGGTAATGTGATTTAAAATCCATGTACCTTACATTACTAGAACTCCTACTGAAACTGCCATTGAAGATCCTGAATTATGCAATTCAAATATAGTTACTTCACCACAAATGTCAGCGACACCAGCCAAGCAATAATTTGATGATGTTGCCTAATTTACTTTGCCATGACCGAACTGGTCTTGAAGCACTCCTGACTTTTTGTTTTATTTTTAGTTCACAGAGTCATAAAAATATTGGTCAGAAGGGACCTTTGGAGATCATCTGGTCTAACCTCCTGTGTGACTTGGGACTCTTGCCAGTGCTAGATTAGGTTAGCTGTGGCTTTATCCATGTAAGTCTCGAAAAGCCCCAAGGATGGAGATTTCACTGTCTCCCTGGGGAAATAATGGTATGAACCTGCTCCAGGGCTGTACTGTCCTCCTAGCCAAGTCCAAACCTCTCTAGCTGAGATCCTTGTTACACCATCTGTTAATATGGAGGAGAGTTTTGCTTCATCACCTTTGTGACTCCCCTTCAAGTGTTGTAGGCCGCTAATAGATTACTGCTTAGCTCTTCCTTGGCAGAGTGAACAAGCCCACCCTTCTCATTCCTAATGGCTGACCACTCCTCCTTGATGCCACAACTGTCTTGGTGACCCTCAGATGGACCCTCTACTTTCTCCACTTCCCCTTCAAAGTTGGACACAGACTGCAGATGTTCCCTGGCCAGTGCACCTCCCTGACAGTGTCTGAATGAATCACACTTTTCACTTTTTTTTAGGAAAACTGGTACTATTTAATACTGTTAGCTAATGAGTTCCAGCAGTAGTTTTCCTGTGTTAGGACTTTGAAACATAAAAACCTTTAGTTCTTAGAGAACTATTGTGGAATGCATAACTTTTAGTCCTGTGTTGGTTTTCCTTCTTGACTGTACTGGGGCTGCTTACACTTTCAGGAAGATCATTCCTGTAGGAAGTTTATCTGGTAGCATGAATATATTGTCCACAGTTCTCCTCCAAGCTAAGAAAAGAAGGTAACAAAGTCAATTTGCAGGACAAGGCACTACCAGTTGAGCACATTTCAAATAAATATCCAGCAAATATAAAGTCTGGCTTTTGTTTTCCTAAATAACTTCTTTGATGGGGATGGGAAAGAGCTGAAGGTTTGGGTAATTTTTTTGTGGGGAGAGCAGTTTGTAATGTTAGTTGCAAGACCTAAATTTAATTATGTGGCAATTTTTTTAATGTATTTCTCTCACTGAAGACCTATCCAGAAATACGGAATGCATGCTGGGAGGGAGCCTTAATCTCAAAGGTACAAAACCAGTGTAGTAAGCGATAAAGAAACCCCTACTTATCTCCACTTCATAATTAGAAGTGCTTGTAATATTCCAGCACAGACCTGGTTTATGGTGCTGCTGACAACAGCAGCAGATATATTTGAATTGAGATGAAAGCTGATAGAAGAAATAAAAAATACAGTGCAGCAGCTCAGTGCGACACACCACACTGAGAAATGGGCAGGAAGGAAGAAGCACCAAGAGCAGCATTACTGCAGACTGGGATCTATTGCATCACAGGCATCTCAAAAGAAAATATGATGAAACTCAGAAAGCTGCATTCACTGAACAACAGCAAGGTCAGAGCTCAGGCTAACGCTTTCTGATCTTGCCTCAGTTTAGGGTAATTAGACTTAGGTGGCATTTAAGACTAGGAATCTTTCTTTTCCCATTTCTTCTTTCTTTCTTATTCTCACTTGCCTCAATGACAAAGTCAGAGTTGCATTCCACATAGCATCTGGGCTCATCTCCTTGGAGATCTGCAGTATTGCACCTAGAACATATGGCTGCTTTGCACTTTCCCGGACCAAAGTTTCATCTGCAACCTCCTTTCTAAATTTGTTCTATAGTCTTCTTTTCCTTCCAATGAAATATTAACTCTGCTCTTCCCTCCTTTGTCATTTAGAGTTGGTAGCTTGCAAATTACTTGTAATTGAAAGTAAATGTTGGTTTGTGGGTGTACCTACACAGCCTGTACAAGCCCGTGCATGTGCGCAGCAGAGAGGAAGACTGCTGAGGACAGGCAGAGCCACCGGCTATATGTGTTTTAGAACACTAGGATAACAGAGGAACAATGGAAAAGAAATGGGTCTGAGGTTTGCAATTTCATGCCAGTGTGCTGGTGAAGACGCACAAGCCTGCACATTAAATGCCTGATAGGGGGCTTTAAGCCAAAAGAACGTAATAGCTTTCCTTTTCCTTAAGTGGTTTGTCTTTCAGTCTTACTTCCTGTGGCTCTTTGTCTCCACTTTAAATCTTTATCCCTTTAGAAAGTCTGAGAAGAGGCTTTGTTCGGAAGGCTGGATTTTTCTTCTTCTTTCTCCTGCTTCTGCTTCTCTTTCTCTTGTCCTGTCAGCTCTTATGTTCTTCTCTCTCTTTACCACCATTTTCTCCCTTGGCATTCTCCTCTTTTACACACTCTGTTCTTTTTCCTTCCCTCTGGGGGAACACAATGTTGGAACTGAGATAAACCTAGAGAAGTAGTGTTCCTCCAGGGAGCATCCAGATTATAGTCATGAGCAGAACTGGATGATTTTGTGAATGCAAGTGTGCATAGGACAAACTACAACTTCATGCTGAAATAAATTAGGATTTCACATACTGATCCTATGAAATAGCACAATTTTTGGATCAAGTCAGCAGAAGTTTTTGAAAGCAGTGACACCAATCTCAGCCTTAACTACTGTGGAATTAGCACAGGAATGTGATTTGTTTTTAAGATAAGACAAAGCAGATTATGGACATGTCTCTTAGCTATTTCTTAGTATTAGCTACTGAGAAGATTTTAATTCAAAAGTATTAATCACCATGGCATTAAACCAGGGTGACATTTACTCTCAATCACAATAGTAGATGCTGTCGTTACAAATAAAGATACAACAGACCACCTGCAGAATCCATACTGGTTGTTGTGCAGTGGTATTCATAAATCACAAAGCAGCAAACCTCTCCTAGATCCATCCTAGGGATTAGAAGACATTATTACCATCAGCTTCCTAGCAATGTCCCTCTGCTGGACTGTTAATACTTTCCTGCTACCATAATCTTCCAAGAAAGCAATTTATGTAAGTGTTCCCTAAGTCATTTCTGTCCAGATGAGAAAGGTTAACTTAAACCAATGCAAAAATCAGGTCTTTGTTAATGCAGTTTATTTGACAAAAGTATATCAAAAAGCTTATAAAAACTACACCTATGGGAGAACTTTAGAGTTAAAGGATGTGTAGGAGGGATATTAGAGCTTTCTTTTGTATGAATATCTATCAATGAACAGTCGTGTTCTTGTTGTGTTTATTTTAGGGGGGGGGTTGAGTGTCCAAATAGATACACTGTTAAAAAGATGGGTACATATAGCCTCATTTGTTTTAAAATCCTCTACAAGGTCCACAGTGTTTTAGCTATGTCTTTACTGTTCCCAGATCAACATGCTTCACTGTAGGATACTGCATGCTTTTCATAGAATATGAACGCTTTTCAGAGGATATTTGTAGTGAAGAGTCAGTCCTTACTCCATCACTCTCCCACACAAGGTGCTAAGCAGCACTGCCTTCTTTTAAAGGAAACTAAATTCTCTAGGATTCTCCAGTATAAATTTGCTTCCATTTATTAATTAGATTCCACTGGAATCTATGAAAAATTAAGCTAATGTCAAATATCTGAATATTTCTGCAAAAAATGCTGAATGAGTGGAGCTAATCTGATTCATGTAAATGTATCCAAATCAATCAAGATGTCACTCTAATGTAGGATCAGTCATCTGGCACGTAAAAATGCATATCAAAAAATTGCTTTTACAAAAAAATTGTAAATACAATTCTTTGGTCCTGATCATCCAAAGACATATTCAAGTACTGAACTTTATTCACCATGAGCAGCATCAGACTGCTATGTCATGGACTTTTTCAGGCGATCTGGCAGTTGATGGTGTCCTGTCTCCAGCTGCTTGTCTGTGTCCCTATCTGTTGTCTTTGTTGGGAAACCAAACAGGCTAAGAAACTCTCTTTATGTTGTTTTTGCTAGGTTGGTTTTTTAGCCGTATTGGTTTCATGGTCTGATGCATTGCATGATTATCCAAACAACTATGCCATAGTGAGGGAGAGGGTACTGCAGAGCAGTCGGCATCAGGAAGGTCAGGGACTGCTTAGGTCATGCTACAGCACAATCTTGAAAAGCCTCATTTACTCAGGGAACTACTTGCTGCATGTTAAATATAACATAAGAATGGTCTCTGTGTTAGATATTGCACGTACCATTGCATAGACAAAAGGTACTTCAAAGAAAATGTTTAAGTTGCAGAAGAAATCACTTCTTTACCTGTGATACCCTTAATTCTGCCTCCCTTCTGATTACAGTAGGATTACAGTAATAGTAAAGTGCTGCTATCATAGTGGAATTTCACATTCATATAGTACATGAAAATACTACACATGATGCTGTACAAGACTATGCAAAACAGAGTGGTATTACCCATTCGCAGAAGGCAAAATCAGGTTTGAATCAGCATTGCTTTATTTCGACCATGTAGTCTGAATAACATCCAAGAAGCACAGATGAGCCCTAGCCATTCTCTTTTCTAGAGGAATCTCCTACGACATGGAAATGTTCACTGATTATCAAGATGGGGCCCAAGAATATGAAGTCTGGAAGCAAGGTGCTGCCTTCAGAACAAGTTACCTGCTTTGCAGTCCAGGCCCAAAGAGTCTGAGCAAGACATTGGCAACAGCATGTTCCCCACCATCCTCTTTCCTGGGACTTCCCAGATCTGGGCAGAAAGCAGCACTTACATGATAAATCCAACCTGCATATGTATAGATCAGCTGTCCTGTGTGCCTATGGCAGGCCCTGTTACAAGACAAGAAAGAGGCCATACATATAGCTCACCTTTGCAAAGGCAGAATATGTAGAAGGCAAGGTCACCACTACTCTAATTACAAAAATAAGCCTAAGGGCACATAAGACAATTCTTGTTCCAACCTAGATATGACTGTTATAATTTTAATAAATGCTGCAGGTATAGCATTCTCTGTTTTTGCAGCTGAGACCAAGTTGCTCTATCTACAAAGATCACTCACCAGAGCTTTGTGTTGGTTCTTTCATGTTTACAAGGAGCAGCTCTAGCAGCACCTTCTTCTGTACCTTTGGGAACAGTCTTGCTCATTAGAGAGGACATCATTACATTCACAGGGACATAGTTTATTAATCCCCATGTTCCCCCGAAAATCTCAGTGTCTTCTTTCAGTTTCTTTAGGAGATTTACACTGGTTTTCAGATGATACTAAGGTTGTTACTCCCAGATGGGAGCTGGCAGTAGAAAAATGATGCACAGTAATAAAATAACCTCGCTTCTGCAAGGCTGGGGGTTTATGATAAGAAGATGTAAATAGGAAGGTTACACAGCTGCAGAAGTTTAAGTGCACTTTCAGTGTTTTCATCCACTGCTGAGGATTTTTCTGCAAGTGGATTTTAATACAATTGGAAGCAAAAGACTTCATCATATGGGGAAAGAATAAGTAAGGCCATTTGTTAAAAATTTCACCCAGCTGGGTAAGGTATGACTGTTAATGTTTACAGTTTGTTAGAGACCAGTTCCAGGTTATGATGGATTTTTAGTGTGCTAATTTTCTATGGCTATTATTTTGTAATTTAGTCTGGAACTAATTTTGAAAATAAGGATTAATATTTACCACTTTAGATGTTAGTAGCCCATGAGGTAAATGTTATTAGATCACCTGTCTCATTGCTCATTAGCTTTTTTGTAATCTTAGCTTGTTGAAACTGTGAATGTTCTATATAGATAGCAGGAACGAAGCATATAAATTTCTTAATAGTTTAGCACATACTCAGAGTGAACATGTACCACTGGTAGTTCCAGCATGGCTAATCCTAGGCATGAATAGGAATGTTTTACAGAATGTATTAAAGACAGAACATTTTTTAAAAGAGTCTTAAGGACCTAATGCAATAGTGAATAAGAAGTAGATCATTGTACTCAACACAAAAGGAATGAAAAATATATACTAATGCAGTCATTTTCCTTCTGCTGGTGTGAAAAATTTGTAAAGAAAATTCAAGAAATAATCAAACCTTTGCAAAAGAAGTGCCAACTGAAAAACTTGCATTGGCTCTTCTTTTAATATTCTAGCACAAGATCAAACAACATGCTTGAAATTGTGATCATCTCTGGTTTTGAACAGTTCTTCGTGAAATAGTTATTACTTCCTAAAAACACCTTATATTTAGAGACCTTCTCACAAGATTTCAGACTTGGCATAGAAAGCAGTTAGATTTTAAGGAATTTAAAAGATAAAATGCCTTCACATGCAACATATTAGCCTTTAGTTTCAGATGTTTCCGAGTGCAGAAGGCATTAAACAATGCCACTTTAACCATGAAGACCTGGAAGTTATGAGAACAATGTGTGAATTCTGTGTATAACTCATGTAAATTGGACATATAATTTAATTTACTTGAAGGTGATGGTTTGCTTTTACACTATTTCTTTGACTTCTATTCAAGGCACATAATGAATACCTGCTCTTGCAGGGTTTCTCTGAGGAGATTAAAGGTGATCATAAGGTCTTAGCAGGTGATGGAAGGGCTCAGAATAGCAGCTGGTTGTCTACAATATGTTTCCTTCTACAGAATGGGGTTTGTTTTAAAAAGTGATTTCTTATTCTAATTAATGTTCTAGTAGATACAAAAGCTGCAATCTCTCTTCTTCTCTCTCTTACTCTCTCTTTTTCTTCTTCTTTATGAAACTTTACTGAAGTTATTCAGACCTTTCTGACCTGCAGATTCAGTCATGGTGGTGTGTTCTATATGGGATAACATTTAATAACCATTCACAAAATTCAGATGTGTGTCTGTATGGCTGATAAAGTTTGCAGTCACGGCAATAGTGCTGTTGCCATGCTGTCTTCCTACAGCGTACTTCCCAGAGCAATTCAAAGTGCTGATTTATATATACTTGAAGTGTTGCAAAGTTTAGCTTCTGTAATTACAGAGGAGCGGCCTCTTTTCTTCACTGCAGAAATTGAGATCAGTTCATGTATTCATCTTCATATTTTTAATTTGAACGATGTGGAAGTCTGACATTTTTAAACATGCTCTGATTGTAGGTTCTTGTCTCAAGGATTCTTTCCCTGATGATATGACAGAACATGAGGATAATATCCATTTATTCACATGGGCTTGGTGGGGGAGGATAGAATGAGAGCTTGTCTGTGATAAGCATTTGCATTTAAGACTCCTGGATAACTTTCTAAGGGTATTACCCATTTTTATATACATATATAAATTTTTTAAACAATGATTGCAATTATAATTATCAGAGGTACTTTATTTTAATATTTTAATTCATTTGCAGGAAATTTTTCATAAAATGTTTTGTAGATCTACAAAAAAAATAGGAGTTACACTTGTTTTTAAAAAGGAAACTATTAAAAAAAAAGTGGCAGCACTGGTGTGTTTATGGCATTGGGAGCATATATAGGCTGTAGCTTAGGGTCTTCTGCAAGCCAGCCAGCCATAAAAGCAATACATGCTACACAAGTTTTAGGGCTCTAACACGCAACTTTTAGAAGATTTAAACTTTCCCAGCTGTCTGTCTTAACACTCTGCTCAGTATTATGGCTTCCATTGCAGCAGACGTTGGTGGTTTCACTTCACCATCCCCTGTTATAACTTAAGCCAGTGAAGAAGGTGAGTTTTGACTAAGAAGCTAGACTGGATAGATCTCATGTGCTTTAGAGACTTGGTAGTCTCTAGGAAGGGGTGAAGCAATTAGCCTCAGGCAATAATAACCTGAACTGTGACACTATGACACTAGATTTCTCTGTCAGAAACCTCACCCCACCCAGGTGAGGGTTCCAGGGTCTTTGAATTACAGCTGGTCTGAGACTCATGTTTATTCTTTAAGAGAGAATGCAATGCACAATCAGGAGAAAAACAGACATGACATTATTCCCCTAAGCCATTGTTTCAGTTTTAAGTGTTAATGCTCCTTTCAATCCAAATAGCATAATAAATATGCCCATGCCAAATGTAAAGAAATATTCACTGGAAGTTGGCTAAGAGGATTTTGATACCAGTGGTTTTAAAACTAGGGTAAGAAACAGAGGGTAGAAGAGTAGACAGTCAAGTGGCAGCTCATGCAAATGTGTCCTGTTTCAGTAGCCTAAGATTTTCACTTTTATAGATGGATATTAAAGGCCTAGAAGGGGGGAATAAAAACCTCTTTTTAAACAAATGCCTGTGAAAAGGCAGAAAATATGCTTAAATGTGCCCTATTTTACACATTCCTTTCATCCTTTAGGCTTTTGACGTAATGCTTATCACTTTGCCATTATGTCAATTTGTGCTTACCAGTCTTTTTTTCTCTTGTCTCATCTTATATTTAGGCTGTGATCCTCCAAACACTTACCTACATGCTTAGTTTTGCTACTCCTTCCTTTTTAATCCCTTTGAAGTTAAAAGGATTATTTGCATTAGCAAAATAAGGCATGTGTGTTCTTTCAGGAGGAAGCTCTTATGTTGTAAACCCTTTGGGGTGGGACCAGATCAGTTATTATGCAGTCAGGTAACTCAAAGCAGGGTTGGGTGGAGGATGAGTTCAAAAGTTGGTGAAGTTAACAATTGTTAACAGAATGAACTGGTTTGTGGGATATCAGTCTGGGGCATAGCACACAGTTGTTCACCCCAACTAACACACAATCTTCTTCCCCTCTTTTTTGCATTTGTTGCTGAGCTGTAGCCTCAGATTTCATATCAGCTGAGACACTCGCTCCTTTTTTTCTCATCTCCTAAAGCAGAAACTTCCCTGATACTGGCCATAGGGTAATCTAGAGCAAGACCATAAGTAGATTTATGCTGCAGTGCAGAGGGAGGAGAAATAAAGATCTGAAACAGAGCTGAAGAGTTCTCCACGCTCCCATTGTTGGACCCTTGCGGCCTTCTCTGAACTTCCCAGCACTGGCTTCTCATCCCAACTAATGCATGTAGTACTTTTATCTTCTTCCCATTTTTTCCCACTTTCCAGAGAGACCTAGCCACTATTTTTTCCCTCCTAAATGCATCCTATTCCCATACTCTATTTCAATAAACGCTTGCTTTTGTTCAAGATGATAGACATAATTTAAAACTCACTTGCAAAGATGTGTAGAAAGTCTTCCCTTAGCTGCATTCAGCTAATGCAGCTCTGTGTACACTACCATAGCACAACAAGTAAGCTTGATGTTTGGGATAGAGAGAATTACTCTGTAGTGTTTATCCTCTGGAAACCTCTGAGATAGATACTCCAGTGGTTTTTGTAGTATAACTTTAAAAATTATTTCCAGCTTCATAGGAAAAGTTCAAAATCCAGTTTCCAGGAATATATATTTTGGTTGATTACTCTAAGCAGAAAAATCTTATTTTTATTACACTAACATCCAGAACTCCAGTGGAGCTGTGTGTGTCATTTTGTTATTTTATCTAAAACTAGGGACAGAAATGCTCTTCTATTAAAGAACATAACCTATGGATTTGTCTACATTAAATATTTTAAAAGCGGTATTAAAGTAACTCCAGCAAATCTTTGGATCGTGAATCTATGGACAAAGACCCACTTGCTGAGCTGGCAGTACTTGCGGAGCAGGTCGCTGCTGCTGGATGATCTTTCCTGACTAGTTTCATGTTTGTTGGCTGAGCCATTCATGTGAACGCAGCCTTGCTCCAACAGCCAGGTAGCAGCAGCGAGGGCTGATTCAAGCAGCTGAGCAAAGGTGGTAATCTCGAGCAGAAGGGCTGTGAAGGGGGACAGCGAGCAGGTATTAGTGAGGCTGCACCTCAAGAACTGTGTGAGGTGCTGGAGTGTCATCAGAGACGGGCAGAAAGCTTGAGAAAGGTCTAGAAAACGTGTCTGATGAGGAACGGCCCAGGGAGGGGGGGCTGCTCTGCCCGGAGGAGGCTCGGGGGGATCTCCTGGCTCCCCACAGCTCCCTGACTGCAGGTTGTAGCCACCTGGGATCCGCTCTCTTCCGCTGTGCCCGCAGTGAGACGGCCAGAGGAAATCGACCCAAGCTGAGACGAGGGTGATTCAGATTACATATTAGAAAACATCTTTCAGTGTTAGGGGGCTCAGGCCCTGGACTAAATCGCCCAGGGAAGTGTTCAAGAGGTGTTTGGATTTGGCGCTGGGTGATGTGATGTAGCGTTACAGTGGGAGTGCTGGGTGGGCGGTTGGACTGGATGATCGGAAGGCTCTTTTCCAACCGCGGCGATGCTCGGCTCCACGGGTCCTGTGGCGGGGATTTTCCCGGCAGGGCTCCAGCCGGGCCCCTCGCGCCGCCG
>VZTG01004578.1:937446-997581 GCA_013397845.1 Melanocharis versteri | reverse complement strand
GGCGCCGGCCCGGCCGCCTGGGCAAGTGGGCTGGGCGCCCGTGGCGGGGGTGGCGCGCTGCTGGGCCCGCGCCCCCGCGCCACGCTTTGTTTGCAGTTATTCTCCTTCATATTTATATCCGCCCTTCCCACTCCTTCTCCCCGCTTCCATTGTATTTGTTTACTTCTCCTCTCTGGCTTGAAAGGTCTGGCAAACGTGGGCCTAGAGGTGAGCACGAGGTTTGTGCAGCCCATGTTATTAGTGCTCGCACTGGTGGGAGCGTTGTTCCTTTGTTAACGTCTTTCATCCAGTCACCGTCGGTGATGTGCTTGGCTGGAAGTAAGAATCGATGGTGAGGTGGGTTTCGACGTAGGGGGCAAGGGAGTGGTTATTTTTTCCTTAGTTTTGCGAAGGTTAAAGTTTTAGGACTGCACTGCACACGCTTCAGCATATTTTTGTTGAGGTTAATGTAATTGCAGGAACACAGACAATGCACTGATACTGTCCTTAAATTCAGCGTTGCTTTAGAGTTTTCTTTACATAATCTTTTCCTCTCTAATTGGCAGGAGGGGAAGGAAAGGCAGGCAGCTCTTTCAAGTAAATTTCTGAAGTCTCAAGGAGTACAAAGAAATGCAGTGTTTATCTAGTCTGCCCTTCTTTATGGAGCACAGGAGACTTCCGTGAATTAAACGATTACTAAAGTCCATCAGCATTGTTTTGGACTATTTATCTAAGAAAAGTCGTTCATTTTGTTCTCAAAGGTTTCAATAACTCTAAGTCTAATATAGCAGTTAATATTCGCTGATAAACAGTCTTTGCAAAAGACTTGCCTTTTTTTGAAATAAGCTTGTACAGCTTCAGTTTTTAGCCCCTAGAGTTCGATGCATTTTTCTTAGCTAAAAAAAATAAACGTTTATTATTCAACTTCTATTTCCTGTTTGTAGGATCATCATAATCATGTTTTTTAAAATATATTGAGCTATTTGTCTCCGTTAATGCATTTTTGTAGGATTTCCCAGAAGTTGAAATAGCTCCTCTGAGTCTGCAGAAAAGTTGTACATATGCAGCTTTCCTGTATGTAGAGGCTTTTGTAAAATTATCAAGTGGTTATGTCAAAACTGGGCGTTATTTAAATGTGGTATGACTGTTACAGCTGGTTGTAAAGATAATCACAGGTCAGTATTTCCTTGTTTGTATGTTGGTGGGTTTTATATTTTTGGTGTGGCTTTATTTGTCATTGATTTTACTGATCATGTAATGTCATTCTGAACTCTTAGTTTTACCATATTGTGTGTACTGCAGTGAGTTCCCACCAGTGTTAAATTAGACGACGTTGACCTTTATGGCGCCTAAAAACTCTAGAAATACTGGTCTTGTGCCGCTTCTTTGTCCCCTCCTCTGCTGGTAAAAGCATTAAATGGTGTAGCGCTGAGAACAAGTCACTATAAGCATAATTACTGAGCGTGATTATTTCTTAGATGACCTGAAATCTTAATTCACGTAGCACGAGGCATACTAATGTTACATGGTTGGTTTATTTTAGAGTAGTTTGGTTTTGCAGCTTATGCGAGGCCGTAAGGAAGATGTGTGGAGTCTTGTTAAAAGCGTGTGTGTACATGCCTTCCTCTGTGCCGAGAGTGCCTTTCTGCAATTTAGGTGGTTTTGGAGCTGGATTAAGCTGGATGAGCTCCTTGCATGGTTACCACTTCACATTCAGAACAGTACTTTGTCTTGCATCCAAACTAGACTACCTGACAAAATACGAAAGTTACTTCAAGTGAACCTGTATTTTTTAGTTCCTCTTTAATGGAGGCCTCTATTGGTGTGGGTAGCTCTACAGGGCAGCAGTGTCTCATGGGCTCTCCATGGCCAAGAGGTTTGTAATTGTTGGTGTAACCTTAAACATCTGCTTGACATCTGTTTTCTTCCAGATTTGAAGTATTGTCTGTGAAGTAAAAAACATTTGGGAAAAATAGAAATTGTATGGAAGGTTTTTGGTTACAGTGTTTCTGTAAATTACATACATACTATTTTAAAATATGTTAATTTCTTTTCAAGTATGTTTGAGTTGTGTAACATCAGAGTTAGTGATCTAGTGGGATGTATCATTCAGACTAATTGTACTTGGTTGTTTTCTATATAGAACAGAAATTCTTCTAGCTATATTGCCTTTTTTGCATCAACTATTGCTGTGTTTAGTAATGGGGAAAAATACTGATGGTCTGTTAGATGGGCTTGAACTTTCACTGTGATGATCAGTGGTTTACCTTGAGTCCTTTGAGTCCTTTGTTTCCGTTTTTATTTGTATATGTTATTTTACCAAAAAAACCCACTGTTATTTAGTGATTGCTGTAGTGCTTCTTTTGTGTTCGTATGCGTATATATTATATATGTGTGAACGTAAGGAAGTGAAAGCAGATAGCAGACCTGACTTTTTCCACTTAAAAGCAGAGCAAAAAATCCCAACCCTCTTCTGATCATGGAGGCCGTTACAGGTTTCAGGCCCAAAGACAAATGTGATTAAATTATTAATTTACTGTTAATTTTTGTGTTGGAGTTCTGTTTTCTCTGTGCAATAATGCAAAAGCAACTAAAATTGACAGTTTATAAGTGAAGAACTGCCAAGCCACCTTTTAGAAATTTAAGGAAATTAATATGTCAGCATAACTGTCATTCATTCCTCTTTTTGCTTGTTGTCCAAGGGGGTCTGTGTCTGCTAAGCTTCAGTAATGAGAGACTGGGAAAGAGTTTTAGGGAAAGAAAGTGCTGCTGTATAGTTGTAAGTGTTAGAGAGTAAGTTTAAAGGTGTGTTGTATGTTGTGTTGTTTCTATGGTAGGATCTGGTTGCCCCTGCTTCTCTTCTGCTTTTTGAAAACAAGAAAGAGACTCAACTCCTTTTATTAACACATAAATATTGTTTTGCTTCTGAAATGTACACAGAGCTTGATAGGTTTCCTCTCTGTTTGTCTATGTTAAAAAGCTGTAAGAGTTTAGTGAAGAAGCTGAGAAATGGGAGATTGATGACACTTTCCATGATGGATTGTATTTGTAGTCCATTTAATTCACTGTTTTGTTCACGAGGTTGTATTTTTGTCTGTTTTAAGCCCACACAGGTAGCTACCAACACATAAAATAAGTGCTGCAAGGGAGTGTTTGGGAGGCTAAATCAGAGAACCTGATCCAAGTTGGAATTAATGCTGGTGGGACGGTTGGTTCTTCACAAGGGTGCTGAAATGCTTGTGCTGACACATGGGAAGGATTGGCAACAGTGTGGATCTGTTCCTTTTAGCACTAGGGATGCTTCATGGGGGGGTTGAAGCCCACCGGAAGGGACACTGGATGGTCTGCTGTGCTGAAGCTGCTGACGTGATACTGTTTAAGTGAATGGTTGTGGAATAGATTTTGTTGGTGTGGTTTATTTACACTTTAACTAGATACCAGTGAAGGATAAAAATCCTTCAGAAATACACATACACAAAAGAATGCAGTAGAAAACCAAACCAAAACCTGCACATTAGCAGTGTGACTTACTCTACGTTTAGTGCAGTGTGTTGTTGCATTTTATCCTGGCTTTACCATTCTTAAATTGCTTTTATACCTTTATTTCTTTTTCCTGCTAATGATGTTGCTGTCTCACCATGCACGTGTATGTCCTGGTACCTGCAGGTGTTTAGAAGGTGAATAGCTCATCAGCACCAAGTCCAAAGCTTTGTTGCTGTCTGATACATGCTATTAGACTCTTACACCATTCCGAGTAGCATAATGGAGCCTAGTTCCTTCAAACAGGGGTAACTTCCATATGGAGAATATGAACCTGTTGGATTCTGCAATATCTGCCTGGTATTCTTCTGTAGGAAGAGATTTCTAGCTTGTGTAGTATTTGACTGTGTTAGAAGTAATGTTAAAGCTAGAGTGTCTCAGATGCAAGCAAATGCCCTAGAAAGGGTCTTAATTTTTAGATTACTCAGAAACCAGATCTTTAGGAAAATCTGTGTACAACTGAGTTAAGTAAGTGACAGTAAAAAGTATGTTTTGTGATCCTTCTTTATTTTCAATGACCATATGTTAAAATAAGTCATGTTAAAAAAATCTTATGACCTCTGTTGTCATAATATGTTGAAGTAATGAGGGGAAAAAAAAGGCTGCATACATTACATTCATTTATACAGGAAGAGTAGTGGTCATTGTTTCCAAAGCACAGCACATTTTGAATTAAAATTTATAGAATCAGTACTAATATGATCTTGGTTACTGTATCTTCTCTGTAGGTCGGAATTTGGTATTATGTCATAGTTACATTGGAATGCCAAATGCATGTTTAAAACAAAAAGTCTGTGGAGAGGAGTGTTGGCAACAGTTTTCTTTGGACATGCTCTCTAGACATGCCTGAGTGTTGGTGAAGGAGGCAGAATTTTGTTTTTTGCTTAATATTTCTTGAAATGTTTATGTGTACACTTACTATAAAGCTGGTTTTGACTTAGTTTGTTGTTTTGCCTTTTTGATTGGATTTCAGTTAATGCACAAAAAGAGCCAAAGCTGAGGATATCCTCAGTTTTGCAGGAAAAGATGCCACTAATCTTTTAACTTAACCTAGTTTAAAATGAGATGGATTGTTTTTGTAAAGCACAGCTTGTCTCAAAGTCCTGAATTGGGAATTTTTATTAAAAGCATGCAGCTGTAGTTTTTGGGTCAAACTAAGGATTCTTTTGTGAGTGTGTGTTTATAGGAAGAGTGAGATTATGTGCAAGAGCAAGTACATAGACTTGCAGAATCAGAAACTCTCAGAAAGTCTGAGGCCAGTGTTTGAGAATACTGTTTTTCTTTTTGCACATGCGGTAACTTTTTCTACTTAATATTTGGAACAAATACGAACACATAAATGCTGTTTAAGTGTGTGGTAGGAGGTGATACTGGAGAAGATACTGTGTGGCTTGGTAGTGTTGGGTTAACAGTGGGACTCCATGATCTTAAGGGTCATTTCCAGCCTAAATGATTCTGATTCTGTGAACTGTAGTGGCTGGTTTTAAGTCTTAAGTTCCAGACTTAACAACCTGTTTATCAAAGTTGATGGAGTCAGAATTGTGTGTAAGACTTGAAACAAAAAAAAAAGCTACAGAGTAATTGTGGAATAATAAAATCAAACTTTCCTTCTATGGCTTGCTTATTATCTTGAGTTAGGTTTTTTGGATGAGTATAATTCCTTTGGTAGGTAGGCAAAAAGATTAGTGTTCTTATTTTTCTGCAGCAGCAAGTAGGGGTGGTGAGAACTGTGAGACATCTACACTGCACAGCTGGTTCGTTATAATCACTAAATGAAGAGAGTTAAAACATTCATCTTTCCATGTGATAGCTTTTTTCAGTCTTGCCTGTAATGAGAGGAACTGTTGTGGTGTTTAGGTACAATAAGTGTAACTATGTATATCTGATGTTGAGTATGCATCATATATACTGTTGTTACTCCTTGGTGCTTATCCTTCCAGGTAGCTGCCTGCAAGACTTTAAAGGTCTGGTTTGTATCCACTTTATACCGGGTATCTTTAGGGTTATGTTGTATTTAAATTCCTTCTCTGTATTTAAATATTCAATTGTCTCATTTTCTGCTGTGTCTCTTAACTCATTTTAGGAAAGATCGGGACCGGGACAGGGACCGAGATGACCGTTCGAAAGATCGTGACAGGGATCGTGACAGAGATAGAGATCGTGACAGAGAAAGGGACAAGGAAAAAGATCTGCGACCTACATCTAACTCTACATATTATGCAGCTGCTGGGTTACCAGCTATAAAACCAGCAATGATTCCACACAGTATTAACCCTTTCACAAATCTACCACATACACCACGATATTATGATATCCTGAAAAAAAGGCTACAACTTCCTGTCTGGGAATATAAAGAAAGATTTACGGATATTTTGATTAGGCATCAGTCATTTGTGCTGGTTGGAGAGACTGGGTCTGGTAAAACAACACAGGTGAGTTCATCCTATATGATACTGCATTTTTTTTAAAGGTTGTGGCTGTTGCTAGGTGTCTGTGGGAAATTGTGTAAGAATTCTTCACAAACTTTAAGCAAAACTGATTTGATGAATGTTATATTTACTTAATGAGTGCAAAGGTGAGAGAATCTTACAGCATCTTCCACTTTAAAAGTCCTGTACTACTCCCAGGCGCCTGCTTCCATTGGGCTTTATAATTGGTAGGTTTCTGGTAGAGGAAGATAGAGATTTAATGGTGTGACACAAGGGTACTAATCCACAAACTGAAGTGCTGGTTCCAGGTAATTTATTTATCTGTCTGTGTAGATGGCAGCTACAGAGTATGAACTTGTTCATGTTTTGTGAAACTTACTGCTACAGATAAAGACTTAAAAGGAATTGAAATGTCAGATAGAATTCTGGCATCTGATTGGATCATGTGTTTAGGTGATATCCAGCCTTTGGAGGTAGAAACATGTGTTTCCTTGGTGCTGAAACTTGTCAGAGGTTGTAGAGCTTTTTAGTGCTGCAGTTAAAAATCACTTTTTTTGGTAAGGTATTAATCACCTTTTAAATGGCTTTAAAAGCCTTCCTCAGCACCAAAAGTAGTGATAACAGATGTGCAGAGCCTCCTTAAGACTTAAGAAAAATTTTGAGGACCAGTAAACAGGGAATATCTAAGATACAAGGAACACCTGGGTATTTATAGCAGGGCAGACTTGTTCAAAACTTTATCCTCTGGTTTGCTGTTTAAAGTCTGCGTCAAAAAGTAATGTAAAAAAGTTTTCTGTTCTGTAATCTGATACAATCCTTTTATCTAGGCAGAAAATAAAACCAGAGGAATATTTTAGTCTTTATAAAATTAATTGTAGCTAAGACAGTGAATTTTTGGTCATAAAAGTTTGGATGTTGAGAAAATGTGAAGGACACAGTAGTACATTAGGTATCTTTTATAGTTGTGACTGAAATACCTGGAGTTACAGGACCTTGCTGCACATTTTAGGAACCAGTGTATTGTTTAGAGAGTAGTGTTATGACATTATCTGTATTGCTTTTTTAAACTATATAAGCCAAGACTAGGACTGTATAGATTTCTTCAGAAAGGTTTGATTATGTAGTTATTTGGAACATGCAGTATCCTGAATATTATGTTAAAAAATGGTACTTACTTATATGAAAACAAGATTGCTTCTTGTGTGATCTGAAAACTTGAAGATCTAAGGGTTATGTCAATGTCATTCCTCAGACATAAAGCTTTTCCTGAGTTATCTTACTACTTTAACCCTTACTTTCTGAAAGGATTTAAGTAATTTAACACATCTTCCCTAAGAATGGGATTTAAGCTACCAGAAATACATAAGCTGTCTTGGAAGCTTCCCTACTTCCTCTGAATTTGCTCTGTGAAGTTGCAGATACATTGTGAAACAATTGACAGTGTCTCTGTAGGGACATATCACTGAAAATTGTCCTGCTGCCACATAAGGAAAACTTTGTTTTGCATGTGATAATGTCACATCGTTTTCGAGGTCAATTGCTGTCTTAAAACCTGTTGGGGGATGATTGTTTTTCTTCTTAAATTCATTGATCAGAGCAGGATAAATACTTTTCTGCAGCTAAGAGACCCTTTAATGCTCAAACTGCAGGTGTACATGTGCTATTAATGCCAACTTTATACAGATGAAAGCAAGCAACATTTGAAAAATACTATTTCCAAAATTATTATCTTCTCTTTCATTGTGATAGTAGAGGGTTATAGAGTGGTAGATAATCTTTTTGGTAGTGAGCTGCTGCATTTTAATGTCCTTTCCCAGATTGTTATCTGCACATCTCTTATTTAGACAGGCTGTGGGAGTTGAGATTGTTCAACCTGGAGAAGAGAAGGCTCCGGGGAGGCCTCATTGTGGCCTTTCAGTACCTAAAGAGGACTTACAAAAAACATGGAAAGTGACTTTTTACATGGGCAGATAGTGATAGAATAAGGAGAAATTACTTTTAAGCTGAAAGAGGGGAGAATTAGACCAGGTGTTAGGAAATTTTTCACTATGAGAGTGGTAAAATGCTGGGACAGGTTCCTGGAGAAGTTGTGAGTGACTCATCCCTGCAAGTGTTCTAGGCCAGGCTGGATGGTGCTTGTAGTAATCTGGTCTGGTGGGTGGCATCCCTGGCCATTGCAGGGTGGTTGGAACTAGATGATCTTTAAGATCCTTTCCACCTCAAACCATTTTGTGATTCTATGATGATGTGCATGTTTTCCCATTAGTCTTGTAGAGCACCCAGGACTGCAAATGCTTGGGTCAGACAACGGAAAAAACAGAAGATGAAACTTTTCTTACTTGTTTCACATAGGCTTAAACCCCAAAGTACCGAAGAAATATATTGGAAGCCAAGACACTAATTTTCAGTTCTTTAGTGTTTGCAGTGGCTTGATTTGTAATTTAAACTTAACCTTCAAAGTTACCTGTTTTTTTTCTAAATGTACTGGAAACACACTCAGTGGTGGAATGGGTGTGCCAGATTTCTCTTAGGAAGGGGTAATTACTTACTGTAATTGCAACGTTCACTCTCTCTTAAATCTGGGATTATATGTGGTTCTGGTATAATAATTTTACTTTGTTTGGTGAAGAGAATGGTAGAGTAGCATCTCCTTTGCATGTTGATGTAACAGAAGTGATGCCACTTCTTCAACAGGACTTGGTGAGAGAAGTTCAGAAGCAAGGTGATGCAGAGTATAGCTTAATCCTTGTCCTTTGCAGTGTGCAGGAGAACTGATACAGATTCTCAGATGATGAAAATTTAGAGAATTCTGCCATGTAACTTTTAACTGAGGAAGTTTTCAGTAAGTTGGAGAGGCTCAAAAAAGCCAGAAAGGATAGTGCTCTTCTGTCTCTTGCTCTGCATTTCTTAAAATCATGAAGTTCCTTTGACTTTGAAGGAGTCTTTAACAACCCTTAGTGCATTTATCCTTGATCTTAGAGGCCACTGTATATGTAGTCACTACCCTCTCATGTTTATGGAAGTTATATTTGAAAATCTCTCTTAATTGAGAAAGTCCTTGGGGTTAAATGGTGCTGATTAAAGCCATTCCTCCTGCTTTTGATACTGATAAAATGACTTTTTTTTTAAAGGAAAGTCAGGGGAAAATGCTTTTGATATTGATAAATGACCTTTTTTTAATGATGGTATAGGGTTTTTTCTTGTCAGTGGAATTAACTTTAGGCTAGATTTCATAAGAACCAAGTGATAAGAAGTATTCAGTGTATTCCCAGACATGACTGAAGTAAAAAATGCAGTATGGCACAGTCCTTTTTCCCAGTATTTGTATGTCTTTGAAAGCTGGACAGGAAGAGTCTTCGGGTGGTTGTCTATATCAGCTTAGCACAGGGAAGTCTGTGGAGCCCTTTTCTTTCGTTTGACACCAGTGCTGAGGGTTTTGCTGTTTACTGGAAAATCACTTTTAAATTGGTTTTATTTCATGCTGCAGTGGCCTGACAGACCTGCTGGTTGAAAATTTATTTCAGGACGTGCTCTGTCTGAGGTCAAAAAGCTTCACCTAATATACTTAGAGTTGAGCTGTCGCTGGTGACTTGGGAAGCAGGGGAGCCATGTATATGTTACAGGATAGGGTTTCCTGTTGCTGCTGTGTTTAAGAACTGCTATTAGTTCTAGTTTTGAATAGGATTTTCAGAAATTTGAGTTCTTCACAGCAGTCTAGTAGACTCCTGTCATTTTGATTCTGTTTGCTTTATTCTTCTTATATTTATAGTGGAAGTATATTCTTCATTAAAAAAATGCTTTAGACTACACTCGTGTGCTTCTGGGTATGTTTTAGTGTTTAGTTGTGTCCATTTTGCTGTGAAAATAATGAGGAATAGACATTTTCCTGGTTTAAATTATACTGCTTTCTCTCTTATTCCTCATTGGCGCAATGTATAAAGGATATGTTTTCTTTTCCTCTTTGTGCTTTTAGGAGTGCTTGGAAAGTAATTACTAAGAACGAGTGGGTTTTTTTGGTCTGTAGGCTTGGAGCTAGTTAGACCTGGAGATACCTTCTCCTAAAGTATCACACTGAGAACATGTTGAGGATAATCTGTCTCCATCAAACTGTTACTGACCTTAAGAATTCTGAATGAAACTTATTTTGGATGATTCTTACTGTTTCCAGGTTCCTAACAGGAGCAGAAAACTACTGACTGGCAAATAAAATGAATGCTAATGCAGGGAGGGAAGCATAGGGGATTTATATTCGGTTGATGAAATTTCTGAAGAACAGTGAAAACCTAATTAACATAATTATCTGTTCATTTTATTTGTTGCACTCTTGGCTAAGACAATTCTTTATTACTTAAATAATTATTTTTGCTTAAACATGTTAATAAGCATTACTTTCGCAAGACAAAAAATACATTTTGCTTACTGTAAAGCTTTAACTGTGCTACTGATCTCAAATTTTGAGTGTGTTAGCTTTAATTTTGATTGCTCTGGAGCATGTTGGCTGCTGCTAAGTACCTGTAAAAGGTATTAATCTAACAGGGCTAAAATGCACTGTTAACCTATGTATTTCCTTGATAATGTCAAGGATAGTTAAGTACGTGCTTAACGAGAGTGTGCTTTATTTAGTGGCATTGGATCCAACTAACTAGTCTGTCTACTCTCCTGCTTTGGATATTTTTGTGCATGCAGTTGACATCTCTGTGGAATTCTAACTAACTTTGGATTCAGTACAAAGGTTACAGATTCCGTATGACCATTTGAAGTGTGTTTGTCTCTGAATTTTATTCTTGGCAGATCCCTCAATGGTGTGTTGACTACATGCGCTCGTTACCTGGCCCAAAGAGGGGAGTAGCATGTACCCAGCCCCGGCGAGTGGCTGCCATGAGTGTGGCACAGCGTGTTGCTGATGAGATGGATGTCATGCTGGGCCAGGAGGTTGGTTACTCCATTCGGTTTGAAGATTGCAGTAGTGCAAAAACCATTTTGAAGTAAGTATGACAGCTGTCAGGTAAAGTTATAACAGCATGCTTAGAGGTGGGGGAGTCAGGGTAGTAAAGGGTGTGAGCAAAGTTACGAAATGAGTAATAAGGGAGTGAATCTGTGGATTGGTGCTTTGTGTCTGAGTGGGGAAGATAGACAGGAGCTGCAGTGTGAGCTGAGAGAAACCTGAGGTGTGAGGCATGAATAGAGTTGGGAATGATTCATTCCTCCTAAAGGAGTCACTGCACCCTATAGAAATTAATTTTAAATGATCCATAGGGAAGAAGGTGATCTGAATAAGTATTTTATTATTAAGGTGCTATCCATAATAAAGCCCTTCAGCATGCAGTTTCTCTTTGTTGTGCATTCACCTGATGTTTTATGTGTGGTGTCTTCTACTCAGGTTACTTCTGGTGAAGTACAGTAGCTTATTTCAGTAAAGAGAGCTTTCCAAATATTTGAAACTGGCCTATAGCTGGCTCTGGGACACATAGTCAGGAGTGTTTTACTTGTCAGCTGCTATAGATTCCTGTGCTGCTGGAACTAGGCACATTTAATAGATCATTTGCGGATTACGTTCAAAATGCTCAGTTAAACACACCAAAGTGTGGTTCAAGGATTAATGCTTTTCTATCAATAGATGTCTTCTCTTAGGTCATCCAAGTAGTTGAAGGGCTGGGCATAAAGTTAGTACCGAAAAAGAAATGTAACAGTAGCAGAAAAGCAAGAAATGAACAGATGATCTGCAGACAGAAAAGGAGAGCAGTTGCAGTGACAGTAAATCTTGGATTTTGGATGGTTTTTTCCCCTTTCTTTTCCTGTCTCTTGAGCTTAGGTGTGGAAGTCAGCCAGTAATAGTCTACAAACTATTGTAAATGTTACTAAACCTTGTTGCCCTTTGCCCCTTTTCTTTTTTCAGCTTTCTCCCCATAATCCTAGATTGCACTTATACTCTCTTTCTATTTGAAAACTTAAAATGGGCTTGTCACAGTGTTGGAAGTAGTTTGCTGGTGTTCCTGCTTTTAAAAAGTTGATGAAAACCTTAGTTGAAGCAACCTAGTGAATATAGAAGAGGATTCTGCATCAAATCTAATAAACAAAATGTGTATTGGAATTGTTTCTGTTTGTTCAGGTATATGACTGATGGTATGTTACTTCGTGAAGCAATGAATGATCCTTTGCTGGAGCGCTATGGTGTTATAATTCTTGATGAGGCCCATGAGAGAACACTGGCTACAGATATCTTGATGGGAGTTTTGAAGGAAGTTGTAAGACAGAGGTCTGATTTGAAGGTTAGTAATGATGAAGTCCAACAGCATCTCTGTTCTAGTTGCAGTCATACTGGATAAAGTATCTGTGTGCTTACCATTAGCAGATTCTTATAATTGTTTTTTGATCTGTCGTAATGTATATTGGGAGGCTAACCCTAGGAAATTGTGAATGTGCTTTGTATTGAGGGAGCTCCTAGAAACAATGTAATCGTAGCTTAACCTTCTGTATTGGACTTGGAATTGTTTTGAACCTTTATAACAAGGGTGCTGTATTCAGTAATAAAAGCATTCTTATATCACAGTCATCAATTAACTTTCTTAAAATTACATAATGCATATGTAATGTCATAACATGTCACAAATTCTTCTAAATGTTGAGTAACTTTTTGTCCTCCAACTCTACAGGTTATAGTTATGAGTGCTACTTTAGATGCTGGCAAGTTTCAGATCTATTTTGATAATTGTCCTCTTCTAACTATCCCGGGTCGCACCCATCCTGTGGAGATATTCTACACTCCAGAACCTGAAAGGGACTACCTGGAGGCTGCCATTCGAACAGTGATACAGATTCACATGTGTGAAGAAGAAGAAGGAGATCTCTTACTCTTTCTTACTGGACAAGAGGTACTTTCTTCTGTTTTCTATTCATTGTTCCATACAGAAATGACTTTAAGTGACTTGTGTAGACTGAAACACTTAGTTCCCTTTTTTAGTTTATTATTTGGATGACCTGAGGTTTACCTGCCATACGCTTTAGGTCCTTTGGCATTGTACATATCTGTAATGTAAATGCTGTGCAAAGCCTTTCTAAAATGAAAATTCTTATCAACTCAAGTACTTCAGAAACAGAAACACAGAGAATGAACCCTAGTTTTGTACTGATGGGAACTCCAAAGATCTAGGTACCTGAGAGCATCTTTGGTTTTTATTGAAAGGGTAGTTCTGTGCACTGCTGTACACGTATTATACAGTTTAACTGAAGAACAACCATTTGGTTCTGCTACTTAGCTATCAGTAGTAGTTTTAATAAGAATGTTCATGTTTTGGTTTTTTATTAATAACTTTGAGTATTAGGTTGTAGACTTTATGTACCACAGATTCAGGGAGTTAGGTCTCAGAAATAGACTCCATGCCCTGCAAAAGAGGATTTTACAAAAGCACTTAAAGTAAACTACATCAGGAAATGAGAATTTTCTGGAAATTTTAAATGCTTTACTTGAAATAAACTGGTGTGTTTTTTTAGTTCTGGTCTTTCTTTGAAGCTCCTTTGAGTGTCTATATTGGTAAACTGGGATGGAGAAGAGGTTAAAAACCTGTCGGCATTTTGAAAGTTTGCTGGACTCAGTCAACCTAAATGTCTTTTCAGTAGGGGAAGAAGTGCAGCTAGCAAAAATGTTTTTCAACTCATTCTTCTTGCAGTTACTACTTTTGAAGAAATACCTTTCAAGGGATGTGGAACAATTCAGTGTCTTTCTTCTAAGCATACACAACCTAAACTATGCCAAGGGGAGAGAGTGGTACAAGTAACTTGTGATGCCAAAGGCACCCAGGCTTCTTGAGCAGATTTGCCAGTCATAAAGATGTGTTGCCTCTTATATGAGTTTTAAGACATTTGATTGAAGTGTCTTCTGGCAGGTCATCTGCCTTAGAAAACCGAAGCAATCGCTGTCACTCTAAAAGCAAATACTGACTTTCACATTTGTCCTTCTTTGATTGGAGTATTGCTGTAAGTTAAAGTACAGGTAGGAAAAAGTACTTTCAGTGATAGTGGCTTTAAAACCTACCTGCTTGGTTTTAGTTTGAAGTTGTAGTTCAGACTAGTCGGGTACTTAAATGTGTGAATTAGTGAAGCAGCTGTTGCAGAAGGGTGAAAATTGGTGGCAAGAGAAAGGAACACTGCTGTCCTGCTGTTTCAGCAGATTTTATTTTCTTAGCAAGATGCAAAATCAGGCTGGTCTTCAACCTTTCACGAAGCATAAATACATGGCCTTCTGATATATGAATTACGTGCTTGCTACATTAGATGCTATGTATTACTCTAAATAACCTGTTAAAACAATCACTGCAGGGCACGGGGTGAGTGTCTTCCTTTAGCAAATGGCTCTAGACTCCAGACCCACCGGTGCTGCAGATGTACTCTGTTCTTTTGTATGAACAGATTCTTTGATTTTCACTGGCTTGATTTGTAGGACGTAATGTATTATAAGCAAATTCTGAATAAAATTCTGCACACAGTACATGTTTGTAAGCGTATTTATATAATTAAGCATAGAAGCATCTAACACCATGTTACTGAATCACTTCAAAACATGCATTGGTAAGCCAGCATCCTCTGCTCTGGAGTCTAGAGTTCTCCAGTCCACGTGTCAGTTGATGGTACTACCCAGGGGCACTGGAGTTGACTCTGCCTGGAGGTAGTCTGAGTTTGGGTGGTTAGCATGAAATCCAAGTCTGGTTTAGCTTCTGTAGTGAAGCTTTGAAGTGTTTTAGCCATTTTGATTAATGACATTTTGGAGCCTCTGCTGAGCATCATAGTAGAGTCTCTGTGTGTATCACTGTTGAATCTAAAGTTGTGTGACCTGCTGTACTCTCAAGAATGGGAAAGTGCTCTAGGTACCATTACCATTTGTGCTTCAGGTTCATTAGGCTTAGTAGCTATGCTAAAATTGATGTATTCTAGGCAGAAATGCTTTGTAGTTCTTTTGGATTCTTGAAAACAGTATGAACAGGGTGAAAATTATTTGTTTTTCTTGTCAGAAAGGTGCATATACAAAGCTAAATGTAATTATGGAAAGGGAAGATGCTTTAGCTGAAATGGTGTAAATGTGACTTGTTCAGAGTTTAAGAGGCTTCAAATGAGGTGTAATTGCAGTGGCCTGTGTTAGAATGGGATTCCTCATTGGCTGCTGTCTTCTCATCAAATGAATTTGAAGTAATTTCATGTGGGAATTAAGATGGATAGCAGTTAATTAGTGCAGATTAGTTAAGACATAGAGACGATGATGAAACTTGGAGATAGCAGGGAACATTCTATGTTATCATGCCCAGAAA
Organism: Melanocharis versteri; assembly: GCA_013397845.1. Taxonomy (NCBI): domain Eukaryota; kingdom Metazoa; phylum Chordata; class Aves; order Passeriformes; family Melanocharitidae; genus Melanocharis; species Melanocharis versteri. The sequence goes on along the minus strand of VZTG01004578.1, from coordinate 982,334 downwards.
ATTAAAAGAAGCTTAAATGTGTTTGGGAACTGAAGGAATCTTAACTGTATTAGCCGGTTACTGGATGATGATAAAATTGTTGTTCATGATGCAGAAATAAGTGTTCAATAAAAATTCCCTTCCTGAATCCTGAAAGGAGCAAAAGTATATGATTACAGTGCATGAACTGCTTTTACGTCCAATAACAAAAGAGGATGTTTAAAAACAAAATTTACTAGGAATAAAAATTTTGAAACAGGACTTGTCCTGCAGGCTTTGTAAGGAGGAAAGCTCATTTGTTGATTTTAAAACAAACAACTCCTCTGGTGTATCAGGAAAATTTCAGAACATAGGAATAGTGTTCATGTTTAATGCCAGTGTTCAAAAAAGGTATGACCTGGTGTATTGGATTTGCACGGCCAAGCTTTGGTAGCAGGGTGGCTTCTTTGAGGAGCTGCTAGAAGCTTCATCCGTGTCCAGCTGAGCCAATCCCTGGCAGCTCCAAAGACAGATGTGCCACTGGTCAAGGCTGAGCCAATTAGGAATGGTGGTAATGCCTCTGTGATAACATATTTAAGACGAAAAAAACAAATTATTGAGCAGTTGTAATTGCAGCCAGAGAAGAGCAGGGTGAGAACATGTGAGAGGAACAACTGCAGACACCAAGATCAGTGCAGAAGCAGGGGGAGGAGGTGCTCCAGGCACCAGAGCTGGGATTGCCCTGCAGGCTGTGGTGCAGCCCATAATGAAGCAGCTGTGCCTCTGCAGCACATGGAGATCTAGGAGGATGCAGAATCCACCTGCAGCCCACGGAGGACACCCATGCTGCAGCAGGTGGATGCCTGACAGGAGGCTGTGACAGCATGTGGAAGGCCCATGGAGAGAGGAGCCCCCTCTGGAGCAGCCTGTCCTTGAAGGACTGCACCCTGTGGAAGAGTGACCCACCGTGCAGCAGCTCGCAGTGATTTGTTGCTCATGAGATGGACTCATGTCAGAGAAGTTCATGGAGAACCATCTCCCGTGGGAGGGATCTCATGCTGGAGCAGGGGAAGGACTCCTCTCCCTGAAAAGCAAGAGAAATAACTTGTGATGAACTGGCCATAACCCCAGTTCCCTGTCTCCCTGTGCTGCTGGGGTAGGAGGTAGAGCTGGGAAGGAGGGAGGGGTGGAGAGAAGGTGTTCTGAAGGTTTTATTTTACTTCTCATTAATCTGCTCTGATTTTGTTAGTAATAAATTCAATTAATATCTCTAATCTGAGCCTGTTCTGCCTGTGGTGGTATTTAATGAGTGATCTCTCTCTGTCCTTAGCTCATGAACCCTTACTTATATTTTCTCTCCTCTGTCCAGCTGCAGAGAGGAGTGATAGAGAGGCTTTGGTGGGTATCTGGCATCCAGCCAGCATCAACTTACTACACGTGGATAGCTGTAAGCTAGGTTGCCTGTGATCAGTCACAGGCAAAATTGGAAACTGAGAGGGATTTTGTTTCACTCGGGAAAAGCATAATTACATTTCAGTCAACATGTCTTTCTTAGACAATAGGTGTTGTCAAACTTGTTCTCAGTCTTTGAGATTACAGAGTTGGTAGTCTAGTTGTGTAGATATACGTTTGTTAAGCTTGCAGATCTGAGAGGCAGCTGGTTTATTTTCTACTGGAGTTCTTCTAAAACAGTATTAGATTTTACACTCCATTAAGATCAGTAATCCAAGAGTAGATGTAACAGAGATGAAACTTGTGGAGTGGGAAAGACAGAAATAATGGCATGTAAACTGCGTAGATCTGTCTTGCATGTTCTGGTAACATGGGCATTTACGAGTGCCAGTTGTGTTCTCTGTCGCCCTTTTTTTTCATAAAGCCAAATGCATCATTATGCGTTTCTGAGGAGGAATCCAAGCTGCATCTGGAGATGAGAAATATAGATCAGCAGTGTTCTTGATTGTAGATAAATATACTTAAAATTGTTGCTGTGAAGTTCAGTATTTTAGAAAAGCTTAAAGTGATATTGGTAAAACTGATGGTGTAGAAAAAAGTTACAAAACGTTTTTGATGTTTTGATAGAAAGTTTGGTAAATGAGGGTTTATTTTGAAGGCACAATGTTTTCATTACAGTGAGACTGGTTAAACTCCGGAATTGAAAGAAAACAGACTTTCTTAAGAAATCTTAAGTGGAAATTGAAGTAAAAATTGACAACTCTTTTGGTCTCAGTGGTAGTGGTTGGGTGAGGTTAAGAGGAAGTCTGTGTACTGTGCTAAAGTGAACACAAGTTGTCTTGTTTAGATTCTTGTTTAGATTAGGAAGTATTTGGGGAGTTTGGCAGCATGAACTGAAAGAAGAGCAGTAATACTGATTTTGTTCAAATGCTAGAAGGAGGAAGGTTTTTTGCTCTTCATTCATTTGAGGAAATGTCAATATTAAATATTTCAGATAAATCAGGTCAAAGAGATCCTGAATGTGGGAATTATGCCAAGGCAAATTCAGTTTTGACTTGACAGAGTGGTTTTAGTTATGGTCATGTGTTGACTTTTTCCGTGTGTTACTTTTTTTGTCTATGTACATAATTTTGCAAGGTTTTGTTTCGCTCAGTTTGTATTCAGAGGTCTGAAGTGGTGCAGCTCTTGGTGCTGGTTCTTTTTAATACTGTTTTTTCATTTTAGCTTGTAGCAGTCTTCTTTCATTTCTAGAGGAAGAAAGGGAAATTAGGGAGGTTCTGTGCAGGCTTTGAGGACAAAGACTGCATTTCTAGAAAGGTTCATGTCATCAAAGCCAGATGTGGCTAGCTGTGCCTTGGCTGTGATGGAACTCAGAAGGGGACAGGTTAAGGTGTCTGCCAGATATTTCTAGTTTGCAGAGTACTTTTGTTTCCTTCCCTCCGTATTCATTTTACACAAGGTGAAATTGCCTTGCAGTTCTTTGGCATTAGTTTCCTTTGGAGTTTAGGAGTTACGTCGCTTTGACCTGTGTATCCAAAATGAAGCTAAATCTAACTGTATAGTGTAGCAGCTGATCTTCTGTGGATGAGTCTGTCATCTCCTAGAAGAGTTTAAAGTATGTTTTAACTGGAGCAGTCTTGAAGTTTTGCTCATCCCATGAGATTCTTTAAGTGTACCAAATACAGGGTCAACTGAAGAAAGGGGTTCTGCAATAACGTTCCCAAGGACTTTGTTTACAAAATCATTGAACTCTATTTTGCGTGCCGTGTGCTCAAATTGTTGCATTGAATGTTCTTAAATGACATCACTAGTCACCGTCTTTTTGTAGAAAGTGTTTCTGTAAAGATGAGATACAGCTTAGATTTTAAGATTGAGTGGAGCCTGGCCAGCAAGTTCTCTGGCTGTTTGCATAGACCCCTCTGGCCTGTGAGTTAGAGTGGATGCCAGCACTGGAGTTACTTTGGCTTAGGGTGACTCGCCATCCATCATTCAGTAACTGCTGTTTAGTATCAGTGTCATTTCACTGTACCTGCTCCGTGGCAGCATGGCTGAATCATGCACACAAACAGAAGGCAAGGATTGCTAGATTTGCAAAAGCAATGTAACTCAGTAACTTGAGGCCACAAATACATTCAAAGGGGTGGGAGATGCTGAGGGGACTGGGTTTGTTCAGCCTTGAGGAAAGAAGCTCAGGGCAGCTCTCATCATCATGAGCCAGTATTTAAAGGGTGGCTGCAACATATATGGAGACTCCCTTTTTACGAGGACCCACATGAAAAGATGAGGGGTAATGGATAAAAGTTACTCCTGATGAGACTGTGATTAGATACCAGAGGAAAATACTTCACAACGATAATAATCAACCATTGGAATAAACTTCTGGGGGAAATGGTGGATTGCACAACATTGAACATGTAGGATTCAGCTGGACAGGGTGTTGGGCCATCTTGTCTAGACTGTGTTTTTGACGAGAAAGGTTGGATTTAGATGATCCTCATGGTTCCTTCCAACCTCGTGTTCTGTGATTCTGTGAACTGCACTGCGGCTTGTCATTCTGGGTTTCTTTTTATGTTTGTGGGTTTTGGGGGTTTTTTTTGCCAACTGTTGAATGGAATTTGTAATGGAACTAGTAAGAATCATACATTTTTTTCAGCACAAATTTGCTTCTTAAAGACGTGGTGCACTAATTCAGTATATATGCAACTGTTCCTGTAATATTTTTCTGTGGTTCATGGTCTTCATTATGAGCACCTTACTTTTGACTGCAAAAATGCCATCAGGAAAAGAAACGGAAGGGAATTTGTGCTGAGCATTCAGCTTGAACATGTAATAAAGACTTCATTTTCAACAGCAGAAAAAAGTAATATGCATGATAGGCAAAATCAGTCTCTTGTGCGATTAATTTTATACAGCTCCTTTTAGATGAACTGCTAACAATACATTCAAATCCTTAAGTTTTGATGCAGAGCTAGGGTATGTTAAGTATTGGAGTAGTGAGATGATACAAAGCAGTGGAAATGTGGTATTGGAGGCAGCTAATGAGGTATTGGCTTGTGGTTCATTTACTTCCAAGTTTCACTTTGTTCTGTGTTCTGACACAGAGCATAAGGAACCGATGTGTTTCTAAATGGAACTGGCACAGACAGTCTTTAAAAGTCATACCTAGAAGATTTTTAGTAATAAAGTTTTCATAAGTTATATTTATTTTTAGGGGGAAAAAAAGTGAGTATTGCTAAATATTACTTAGTAACACAAAGTCCTGTTCATGCTTTCAGTCTGGTTGGTATTTACTAGTACACATCAAAGATAGTGGTGGGCTGGAGATATTAAGCATTAGTCCTGTAAGTGGTACTCTTTAAGTTAAGCCACGGGAAAACTTATGGTCCTCTTGGTTTCAATCCCAGTATTCTAAAAGTTCAGGACTCATTCCTTTTGTTTACAGGCTTCATATGCAAGAGTTTGCTTCTGGGCTGGTGGACCTTTGCATTTCTAGCTGCACAGAGAAAACAGAGCTTCAGTGAGAAGAATAAAAGTTAGTGAATCCTGGTGTTTTGGGGTTTTTTTAGGCACTAGCCATTAGCCTGCCTTTCCTTTGGAAAAGTGAGTTAAGATGGAGTAAAATTCCTGTCAGATTCAGGAGGCATAAGTAACCTACATACTGCTCTGTGAAAATACAGATGGCTGCACTACTGTTAATAATAAATTGGAGGGAAACTGCACCCTGCTCTTGCTTTATTTTCTAAACAATAAAATGCTGAGCATTGATTCCCGTACAGACTTAGGTCTTGCACAAATGGAACTTAATGTTAAAATCATGAAGCTTTTGGGGATCTTAGAATTGCTTACTGATACTTAAACTCCTGAATTAAATTCACCTAATTTGACAGATATTCTCAGTATTGCCTGCTGTCTACCAGTTATTTGAAAACAAAGCAGCCTGCTCAGGTTTTTGTCTAGAACCAGTCTTAATCACACTGATTTGTTGTAAGGAACACCATTTCAATTAGCTTAAATTTGATATAATAATAATAATAATCTCGATAAAATTATTTTCCTGATCGCGGCTTTTTTTTTTTCTTTTTTAAGCTATTTTTACTTAGCTATAAGTTCAAAATAAAAATTCTTGACTGTTGTTTTGGATGTTGAGGTGACTTTGTTTTTCCTGGTTGAAAAATATTCACCACCCCATTACATCACTGAGTACTAGTATATATAAAAAGAAATAGGTCCTCTTTACTGATTGTAGTCTGTTTTTGAAGCTTTTCCAAGGAAAATCATGGTGTGGAAGAATGTTGAGGACTTCATGTTAATGTTCAGAGTGTAGTACTGTGGGGTCTTAACTGCTGCTTGATTCTAGTTTCCATAGTGTTGCAACTAAACTGTAGCTATTGCCTGTGTATTGTAAATTTATTTTGATAGGATCAAGAGCAAGTTTCTGGAAGCTTTAAAATACTTAAGATAACTTAAGTCTGATCTCTGGGTTTTGTGAAGTACAGATGTGTTGTGACACTTGCAGCTGGAGAAGAATGAGCATTTTAGCTAGTGTAATCTTTCCTCTTCTTGTGGTGTGCTTGCTTTTTGCCTTTTGGTAGTTAGCTCTTTTTAGAATGAGTGCATCAATGGACAAGTTCATTGACTATGGTTTTACTGAGAGACTATTTCTCAAATATTAGTCCTAGGAAGTCTTGTTTGTGAAGAACTAGGATCAATCTAGTAACTTCAGCATTGCTGTAAGCCTCATGCTTTTTGTATGTTAGGCCTGTTTTCTTCTTTGATTGACTCTGAAAGAGGTCCTTGTGCTGATGCACTGGGCATCATGGGTCTAAGTGTGGGTCCTTTGATCCTGGGTCTGTTCGTACTGCCTATGCCCCATTACCCACTGTCTCAGTGTGATAGTTCAGGGCTTTGAGGAGTTTTTCGGGCATCATCCAAATACAATGCAGGTTCACTCTACCTTCTTGTTCTGCCTGAGAAGAAATTTCTTCTTCTTTTCTGCAGATTGATGCAATAATCTCTCTTCAATGAATGCGTTTGGAGTAGGTGATGTGCAAATATTTAAAGTTGTATGGTTTATTTGTTTGTTTGTTTGTTTTTAAAAAGCCTTTCATCCTTGAATAAAGTGGTACAATTGAAATAGACTTGCTGAATCTTTAAAGGATTAAAGACAGGGTTGTGCCTTCAACTCAGTGTCTCATGTTTCTGGATTTAGATGTGTTCATGTGATGCAAACAAATGTTGAACACTCAAAGGCATCCTTAATGCTTTCAAACTAATATTACTACACATAAACCTTCTAGCTTGTGTACTTGGGGATATCACTTTTGGTCATCATCTGTGTGGTTCTGGTTACAGTTAGAATCATAGAATATCCTGAATTGGAAGGGACCCACTAGGATCATCCAAGTCCAACTCATGGCCCTGTACAGGAAAGCCCCAAGGGTCAAGCCCTGTGCCAGAGGGCTTTGTCCAAATGTTTTTTTACGGTGGCAGGATTCGTACTGTTAGGACTTCTGTGGGGAAGTAGATGTACTCATAGTAGATCTACTGAAGTAGATACACTGTCTTCTGTTGGTGTGGTAAATAAAAGGAAACTATTCTTTCCTTTTTAAAATTAAAACTACTACTATTAAAGAATTCACTTTTACAGTCTTCAGGAGAGTGACAGTAGCTCTTGATGTTTTGCATCCTTCTCAAAGCAGTTTATGATGAGAGAATTTGTAGTTACCTCTGCAAATCTGCAATTATGGCGCCTCTATTTTGAAGTATTCTAATGAGTCCTGATTAGGGATACTTTGAAACTACATTGGTAAACTCTAAGAGGAAGGAATACTTTTATCTCTTCTGAAAGTTGATCAGTAGGTGTGTAGACATGTCCTAAAAGTGTAGTGCTTTTGTTTTTCCTCGCTTGTATTTTACCTTCTCTTAAGTATAAAACTGTCTTGGAACCTCTAGTCATTACTACTGAAGACTAAGCATGCTGTCCAGCATCACAGCTTTCCCAATTACACAGTATAATCTGCATAAATTCCATGAATGGTGTAGTGACCTTCAGACCAGGAACTAAGGTGTGTGCTCTATTTTTGTTTATATTAAATATTTAACTGCCTTTGCACTGGGAGGCTATTACTGGACTTGAAACGAGGTTATTAGGAGAGCAATGGATACTTACACCTGCGTAAAAAAAAAAAAAATTTTTTGTAGTAAGCCAGTAGTGGGCATTCTGGCTCAGTTTCTTGTATACCCCTTTACATTTTATGAAGATGTGTTGGATTTGTTGGCAAAGTGCACAGTTTTGGTAAACATCTGCAATTCATTGAAAGTGGCAATGCATTACTAGACAACATTAGGCTTACTCTTCGAAAGGCTCTTGGACATCAAAGAGGAAGAGCCTTCATTTTGCCATGCTTACATTAATCATATACACTGATCAATACAGAACGAGTATTGTCTGTGCTTCTTTGAAACATACTCAGTGCATTTGTGATGAGAATTTAAATGTCTCTTTAAAACAAGTGAAAAACCCAGATTTGGTGCGTATCTACCTGAATTTATGATTTTTAAAAAGGAGAATGCTTTTGCTTTGCAAATCACTGTTTAAAGCAATCATTTTACAGAGCCTTTAGATTACCAGTTCTGTATGTTTGCTTTAGGGTCTTAAGTATCATTTCAGCTTCAGGCTAGTGAGTGTCATAAGGGAAGTCTCCAGTCTTTTCTCAGGGTATGTTGTAGCCATTTTTTTGCTTTTGCCTACTGTGGCTTTTTTGCCATGGCTTTATTTTCCCCTCAGTGGTTCAGGTGGAAGATCAGTAGTGTGTCTCTTAGTTACACTAGTGAAAGCTCTGTTGTGATTTTTAAGTTGAAGATAATGGATGGTGTGACTCATTAACCTAAATTTCTCTGCACTCCAGTTTTCCCTAGATCTTGTCATAACTATTGGTCACCTAGCTGGCTTAAATGTAGTAGTTTTGAAATGAAATGGACTTAGAACAGTTGGGCTGTGGTGAGCCGTTTTGTATGGTAAAATAGGCAGAAAATACTGTGGTAAAAAAAGACACGAAACATCTTTCATCTTCAGAGTATTTCACTGATTTTTCTTCAGCTTAAATGGGATTTCAGTTAATTTTAAAGTAAAATCTGAAACACAGGATTGAGAGGTTTGGTTTTGAGTATCCATGTTTATACTGTAAAGGTGTTTGTTCTCATTAGGTACAATGAAGCAAATCTTCCATATAATTGCATTAGTGATACGTGACATTAAAGCTTAATTGGCTTATTTTGAATATCTTGCACATCAATTTCCTTCAGATTGTGAAAATTGAAAAGGTCATGAGTGCAGTTTAATATTCCAGGGTGAGAGATTTCAATTTTAGTACAATTTGTAGAGATTTAATTAGGAAACATGACTGAAAGAAAAAGGATGTTGAATGCAAATTAGGCTGTTCATTAGAGTATAGAAGCTGAAACATCTTGAAGTATTGTGGAGATTTGATTGCAGATTCAGTAAGCACCTTGATTGATTTTTTTAAGTTATTTTTATTTTTTAAAGTAGAAGTTACTGTAATTGTTCTTCAGGGTATATACTTAATCCAATTGTCATAAGGACTCTAAATGTGCTTCCTTTTTTATGGAGTTTTCTTCTAACCAATATTTTTGTTTTGCAGGAGATTGATGAAGCCTGCAAGAGGATAAAACGTGAAATTGACGATTTAGGTCCTGAAGTTGGTGACATAAAAATCATTCCATTGTATTCCACCCTTCCTCCACAGCAGCAGCAAAGGATATTTGAACCTCCCCCACCAAAAAAACAAAATGGAGCAATAGGAAGGAAGGTCAGTACTAAGCTGTGTTAGTATTCTGTTCTGTAAGTAGCTACTCATAGTTGCATGGGCAATAAAATATGACTTTCAGATCCTTTAAATATATTTGGACAGCAACAATTACAAGAGTTTTTTTATGAAGCCTTAAAAATGCAGTATTTTATCACGTTTGAATTTTTAGATAACTTGAAATTTGTTTCTCAGTACAAATCTCTGTTCTGTCATCCATCTGTATAGGGCCAGGATGTTGTGGTAAGAGTTTGATTTGACTGAATGGAAATGGCATTCATTTAAGTTTCTTATGAGAAATATAATTTATGTGGAGGGATTGTATTTTTAGGTTTTACCTTTTTCTTAAGGTTTATGAGAAGGTGCAAGTTAAAATAAGTATGTTGAAGTTCAAGGTGTGCATTTTAGTAGTAATAAATGAGGAATTGAGGTTCTTTCATTAGGCAGAATCGATTGAGAAACTGAAAAACTTGAAATGGCGCAGTGAATGCTCTTCATAAAAGCAGTATGTTAATGCTAACAGTAATCCATAGTAGAAGCTGTGTGTTTTATTAGAAAGGAGTCATATTAGAGCTTCCTAAAACTAAACTACTGCTCTACAGAACTGGCAGTCAGAAAGCTAAGATTTTGAAGGTCAAAGCTGAATCATACTTTGTGCTCTAGGCAGGGTTTGTTCCTTGATTATTTGTTGGTTTTGTGCAGTAGAATGCATGTAGAATACTAGTGACAACTTTCTAGTGTTCTGGAAGAATAAATCACTTATTAAATTTAGTGACATTATCTTCCTTTTCCTGTAGAAGTTGATTGCAGAAGGCATTCAGTCTGAAATCATGAAACTAATGCTGCAACAGGATTGTATTTGCAAATGACTTAAATGAATTAAGTTGCTTTTAAGTAATAAGTGTATTATATATACTGTGTATTTATATATATTATATATAGCTGTGTATTTCATTAAATTTTCACTCATGTTTGAAACCGTGCCGTTCGAAATAGGCAGGTTTTGGTTTTCTGTGTAAGAGGATAACAAATGCAGAGCGTAGATTTTGTTACGTTGAAATGGCAGAGCCAGTACCAGTCTCTTGGAGGAAGACACTCTTGGTGTAGCAGCTGTTTTACTACAAGAGAAGTTGTTATGCCTGAAAGATACCCACTGTAGGCAAAAGCAGGCACAGCATGTAGGCAACAGACTCAGACCTATGAAGTTACTTTTCCTCTTCACCTGCTTTGGCTGAAATGTTCTGTCTTCATGTTTTAGTTTTCATCTCTGTAACAAGTCTAACTTTGAATGAAAGTGTGTCTGTGTTGTAAATTTTTTAAATGTTGGTTTAGTTTCAGTTAGTCTTAGTGATCAGGGGATGTAAAGTAAAACCATGTGGTGCTGTGCCTGTCTATTTAAGAAAATGTCTGTTTCATCCAATCTCTTGTGGGAGTTGAACCTAGATTTTAGAACTGCTGAGGAGGGAGCTAGGAGGTGATCTGAATCCTTTCAGAGGCTCTAATGGTCATACAAGTGTAAGTGAAGTGCTTGCAGTATCTGAATAAGTATCTTCTGAGCTTTAGCTCTGTGAAATGAGAGGTGTTGGAAGTAGTGTGGTGTTTTGCTGTAGTAGTGATGGTAACAGCTAGTAGTGATGCAGCTTGACAACTTAGCACTTTTTGTGTCCTCTTTGTGCTAAGAAAGCAGCTATTATTGTGAGAAGGCTTAAGATTACAGATAAATGCTCTGATTAACTAGTAAGAATGTTTTTTCAATTGAGGAAGATGAAGATGACTTAACGTTTCTATTCTTGTCCCGTGTTAAAGGCTCCTTGTCATCTTATCCCTTCTTTTCAAACTGTGTTCTAGTTTCTGTTTCAGCAGTCTTAAGCATTGCTAGTTAATACATTTGCAATATAGACAGATTTTTAGATGTAGGTACTATGTGTATTTTAATATTCAAAACAATGTTTTTAAAATTCATCTTAGGAACTGCAAAACTATGGCTAAGGCTAATTATAATTTATTATTTTACATAGTTTAGTGCTAATTTCAATTGTTTGATGTCCAAGTAACTTTGTAGTTTGATTTAGACTTGAAAGATATTATAATTTCTTCAACCTTTTTTTAAATGTCTTCTGTTTTTACAGTCATTAATTATCCTTTTTAAGCAATGTGACATTAACAAGTGACATCTGTATCAACAAATGTATGTGCAACAGAATCCACTGTGTAAATAACTTTTTTCCTTCTACCTTAGGGAAGTTCTGTATACATTAAGTAAATTCGGGTACAAATTAAATTATTGTACCACTGTGGACTAAGCATACTAACTGTATTGAGTTCCTGGTGTTGAAGTGTCCTAATAGAAATCAGTGGTTAAAAGCAGGAAAAAAACCTTTTGTCTCTGCTCTGTAATTAGTATTTGAAGAATCTGGTGTGGACGGTTCTATACATCAGCAGAACCAGAAAAATACAAAACTTTTTGAATGAGATGTACTTTACAGCAGCAAGCTGAATGTGGATTGACTAGGCTTTTAATGTGAGAGTGTGAGTTTACTTTTTATATTTAATGCCTTACAAATTTTTAATGAAAATGTATTGAGATTTTGCACTGGCTTGCACTGATACTTGTAGCTGTTATCTCTTGACTCCTTTGTGCAGGTTACTTGTGAACGACATGTGTACAGTATTTTCTGTTTGAGGAATTCTAAGTAGTGCATCATTTTAGGGTGAAGCACCATAATTCCAAATTAATTACCATTGTTTTTTCCACCAAAGTACTCCTTTCAATATACTGTAGTAGTATTTGGGCAAGCTTAGACCTTAAGAAGAGACGAGCTGAGTGTGATAAGTAGCTGACTGACAAAGTGATCAGCCAGCAGGAAGGGAAATCAGCACTCACTGGCCTCATTGTAATTCTGAACTAAATGTTAGGGGTCTCTCCAGTACTAATTGATATATTGAAAGCAGTGATGACAGAATGCTCTGAAATTAAGAAGTGAAGGGTAAGCACTTTTGATGAAGTGCTGAACAGGTTTTGGGTCTTCTCTGGGATAGCCAATGCAACTTACTAATAACGTGATTCAGTGTGGTCACTGTTCTGATGAGAGCTAATGGTATCCGGATATAGCCTGTTACACTGCGTCTCTGGACATAAAAATTTAAATGGTGGCAAATCAAGCCTCAGAACTCTGACAGTCGCCTTTGCTTTAATTTCTGCATTTAACCTTCTGAAAGGCTAAGAATGTAACATTAAAGATATGTAAAGGTGTTTGAATATCTGACGATAGCAAAAGACAAAGTAGAAATTAAATACATATTGTTCATTATTTTAGCTGGAATGTGTTGGTAACAGCTTTATTTCAAACCAAATAAAAGAAAAGTACTGTGCTGGTAACGTATATAACTTTCAGTTTAATATTATTTAATCAGTTTACCCTGTTCAGGCTTTCAGAAGAGGGTAAAAAGCTACAATTAATAGATGATGATAAAGGGATCCAGTATAAGTTGTCATTTTGTACCAGAGATGTGAGAAAAAAATTTGAGTAGCGGTTTCATAAGTTGAATTTTTGCTCTTCTTTTTCTCAACTAACATTTGTTATGTTGTTAATAGACCCATAGGGGAGCAAAAGACAGTGGATGAAAATTGCTTTCTTTTCACTAGAATTTCCCTCTGGTTGATTTCAGATCATCCTGTGAAAGTGTTGGAGCGCAGCTCTGGTAGTTATTGATTAAGTGATGGAAAGTTTGCTGAAAGTTACTTGTGCAGAGACAAAATTGGAGCCCTTCATCTTCAGGATGAAGTAGTTTCATTTAGTTGTTTATGGTTTTTTTGGTTTTTTTTTTTTTGACAGGTTGTTGTGTCCACTAACATTGCTGAGACGTCATTGACAATAGATGGTGTAGTGTTTGTGATTGATCCTGGCTTTGCAAAACAGAAGGTAAGTACTATTTTTTTCTCTTTAAAGTAGGAAAGTTGATTGTATCTGGTTTGCTCAGGCAACTCTTCTCTTTGCGAACACTGATAGGTCTTTTTCAAGTTGAAATCTTGAACTTGGTTCGTTTGGACTTGTTTTGGTTTTAACTTATTTTTATGGTTTGCACTTAGTCCACAAACTTTAGATAGAGCAATTTTATTTAAAAAAAGAAAGAAATGTGAGAATTTTCAGTTAGACTTGGAATATAGTTTTTCTAGATACTTTAGGAAGAGTAGTTTAGTACTGTGTGTCTATGCTTGAGGATGCTCAAGTGAAACAAATTGTATGAAAGTAAATAAAAGTGGTTCTAGAAGCCTCCTCTTCTTTTAAGTCACTGTAGAAAACTCCAGCACTAAAATGACAAGAAAGAAATGAAACCTGCTGTTTCATGTCAGTATTTTTCATGTACTGTTGCAGCCCTGAAGATTGTAATCAAGCTCGTATTGTGGTTCTTGGAATATTATAGGGTGTTCAGAGGAACTGAAGTAGCTTTCCCACAGTCAACCCAGTAACTACATAAAATAAAATATGAATCTCACTGTCTTCATTTAGGTTTTTCACTAAATATAGCTTTCTTTATAACTTGGTTTCCTAGTCTTTCCCTTTAATAGTGGTACACACTGTCAGCCTTTTTACTTTTTGCAAAATAAGACAGACGTACAGTAGAATGTGAGTACAGCCAGTGTGTTCTCGTGCCCAAGTTTCAGTCACCATTGAACTGATTTGAACTGGCTGAACATTTTTCACAAATAGTTCTTATTACAGAAGGTATTCTTCCAGTATGAGAACTAAGGTTTCCATACCTTTTTATACTGAGTCATACAAGAAAGGTATTAAAACATGGACTGAGAATGTCTTCATCTGAAACTACTGTTTGGCTACTGCCTTTTTTTTCAGTGTATTCCTTTCCATGAGTCCTGTTGAGTTGGCAGGGCTGCTCTTTAGGTATGACTGCGGTGTAAGTTTTACAGTAAATACCAGCAGATATTTTGTACTGTGACAGTCTGCACGTACCCTTGAAATACAGCTTTCTTTTGTCATCAGCCTGATCTTTACAGTTGTGTAAAACCTTAATGTTAGATTTTTCTGATGTCTAGAATATGATTATTCAACCTCATAGTTAAATCAAGACAACGTTTTTGTGGGATTTTTTGAGCATCATAAGTGTTTAGCACTCTGTAGAACAAATTGGACACATTCCTTTTGCCATGAAAATCTTACCTAAAAATACATTTAAGAACAGGGAGCATGGCAGGAGTTGCTGTTAACAAATGAATAAAAAATACTGTTCTCTAGGCAGTTGTATTTGAAGCTCTCCAGAGTCTTTTGTAGCCAGGTTTTTTTTCTTTTCAGATATATATAACTTGTGATTTCCCAGTCAGAAGCTGTGTTTAAAAATAAGTTTAAAGCAGTTTGGATAGTTGTGCTATCCACGAACATTGTTTATTCCTTTACCTTCTGTCTTGCTCTGCTGCCACTTTGAAATAGGTGTACAATCCTCGTATCAGAGTGGAGTCTCTGCTGGTGACTGCGATCAGTAAGGCGTCTGCCCAGCAGCGAGCTGGCCGTGCTGGGCGTACTCGACCCGGCAAGTGCTTCAGGCTTTATACAGAGAAAGCCTACAAAACTGAAATGCAGGTAAGATTGTGGGTTTTACATTGTGTTTATAAGAATGTCTGATTCAGGTTGTTGAGTGCTGTGCTGTTAAACAAAATCAGAATTTGAATGCTTCTGTAGTATAAAGTGTCTGGAAGAAGTCTTACAAATTTTCTTTTTTTTTCCCCCCTCATCTGCCCAGGACAACACATACCCTGAAATTTTGAGATCTAACTTAGGATCTGTAGTATTACAGCTCAAGAAGCTTGGTATAGATGATTTGGTGCACTTTGATTTTATGGATCCTCCAGGTATCTCTTTCCATCTTTCCAATCTTTATTTTTGTGACTACTTTATATAATGACAACATGGAATAAATTATTGTTTTTTCTGTTTTTTTTTATTGTAATCTGTAAGGAATGTCTTTTGTTTATCCTGAAATTTAGTGCTGTGTGTCATATCCAAGCAAGCTTTTTCTTTCTGTGTAAGAGCTTTTAGTGGAACCAAGGAATCTGCTGAAAGCCCCTTGCCTTCAAAGAATAAGAGAAAATTCTTGGCATTAGAAAGTCTGTTATTTGAGGTTTTTTTACTTATCACCTTGATTACACATTATAATTGTGCAATCAGTTAACAACTGTAAATAAAATGGGCTGGCGTTTTTAAAGCTGAATACATAGTTTGGCTCAAACTGCAGTTTATGTGCATCTTTCTTCTAAGTGTTTAATGTTCATACCTGCTTCAGAAATAACTAGGTTATATTGCTAATTAAAAATGTAAATCAGCCATATATAAATATGTTGTTTTTTCCCCTAAAATAAAAATCTTACGTAGTCTGTAAGTTTTTAGATAGTTCTACAGAGCAATTAAATTCTTTGTTCTGTGCAACATCTGTGCTAGCTTAGCAGAAGGACTTGGATTTCCTTTTATTTTTCTTTGTGGGTTAATACTGACTGTGTGAGGAATGCAAGATAAAGAGAACATTCTTACTGGCTTTCTGAAAGACTGTAGGTATCTAGAGTTAACATGGCTCAGATTTTAGGACTATTGGTCTATTTAGTGTGGAACAAGGGAAAAAGTATCTGCAGGGAGAAATGATACTACTGGTACTGAATATTTCACAATGCCACTGCTGTCTGAATTTTGAAAAGCAGTAATCTTCAAATATTCAAAGCTTGTGATTAAGTTTAAAGCTTTTCTAAATAAGTGTTCCTTCCTTGCCGCCCCCATTCATTCATGCTTGGGTGTGAATTGCTGGATTCGGTGACAGTTTTGCATTTGGATGCTAGTGAATGGAGAACAAAAAAAAAAAAAAAAAAAAAAAAAAAGAAATAAGATACCTAATAACAGTCTGTGCTTCCTCGGTTTTTGCTGATTCAGAGCAGTTTGGTTAATGTGCAAATTTACATATTTTTTTCTTTCAGCTCCTGAAACTCTGATGAGAGCCTTAGAGCTTTTGAATTATCTGGCTGCTTTAAATGATGATGGAGACTTGACTGAGTTGGGATCCATGATGGCTGAATTTCCATTGGATCCACAGCTGGCTAAAATGGTTATTGCAAGCTGTGACTACAACTGTTCTAATGAGGTCCTATCTATTACTGCTATGTTGTCAGGTAATAGCAGGAAAAGAGAACCTAAACAAAATGCAGATCTTCAGTTTGGGGAAAATTTAATTTTTCCACATCAGAAAAATAACATAAATATATTTTTAATAAAATTAGAATTGTTTTTTAAAGCTTCATATATGGGTTCAGTCATTATGGATTTATGTAGAGATCTTGAAGCTAGTGAGTAGTAGTGTTAAAAACTAGTGCATAAAATGATCTATGGGTTTACTCCTAACATCACTTAAAAGTATATATATTTGAATTTTGGGGGTGGGGAATCAGGCTAGTGGAACAGGAATTTCTGTTTAGGTTCATTGTCGGGCCCAGAAATGTCATCTCAGCCACTAATTTTTAAGGCAGTGAAATCTATTTTGTATTGTGCATTCTTCTGCACTTGGATAAATCACAGTCTTCCCAAAGGGATTAGAGTATAATTTATATTAAATCATAAGCTTGTACATGATACATTTTTCAGTCATTAAATGGCAAAACTGGAGAGCAGTCAGTACTTTAAAAGGGAAAAAAGAAGCTTGGAAGGAAGATATATCTTTATAAGAATTAATTTAGGTGTACATTTGTACTCTGCTGTTGTTACATGAATAGCTCTGTGTCAGAGCAGAGCTGCTTGCTAAGAGAGCTTAATGAGAAGAAAATATTACCAAGCAAACCTTGTGTTCAATTTCCACATTGTGTATAAGTGACTTTATTTTATAACTAGAGGTCATAGGACAAGCAGCGGGTTTTAATCTGTTATGAAAATGGGGGTATTCTTACTCATAAGTACTCTTTTGTCTTTGGGATGTGGTAATTTACCAGGCTCTCCACGGTGCAGGTGTGTTGCTGACATGCTTAACTTGGTTGGATAGGGAAAAAAAAACCAGTTTTGACTAAGTGTAAAATCTGCTGCTTCAGTTTAGTCTTACAGTATATTTATATGAAAGTTTTTAAGAACAAGTTAAAATGTTTGTTTCAGAGTTATGATTGTTCAGACTCAGAGCAGATGGGCAGGGCAGAATCATAATATTTTTCTTTAATTAAATGGTAGGCTTAATTGCGGAGGTGGTGGTAGGTTGGTGCCTGTCTTTCTCTTCTCTTGCCCCTTGTTCCCCCAGTATCTACTGTAGAATAAGTCAGTTTAGTATTTTTATCCGTGGCCTTCAACTGATTTGCCTTACTCCTTTTCCAATTTATCTTTTCCCAGGCCATGATACCTTCTTTGTTTTAAGCCACAATTAACATAATGATAAATAAGTTTTGTGGGAAAAATAAAAAACTGATTAAAGCTAGTTAATGTATGGGTCATAACTAAAACACTAGTCTTAAAAAAAACCATAGTCCTGGTCTTTGTGAGGGCTGTTTCCCAAAATAAGCACTTATTTTAAACCAGCATCATAATAGTGTGTTTTGGTGCATTAATTGCACATAAAGATTGTCAGGCTCTTGGTAGCAATCCATGTTTTAAGTTTGGACTGAATGGGAAACTAGGTGACAGAAAAGAGCAAAATTAGCATTAAAGAAATGAGCAGATTAAATGATTATACTTCATTTTATAAGAGCCATAGTGTCATGCTGTGGTATGGAAAGTACTATTACTTTTTCAAAACACTGAGTTAAGCCAGTGATAGAACAATCTGGATTTTGCTTTTATTAGTGTGAGTTAGGAATTAAAATAGACTTGATATTATTTCTTTTTTCAAATGCAGGACCTACTACAGGGTGTTTATTTCACACCTGCATTTCCATTTTCTTTAATGCATTAGTCTTTGTTGATTTTTTTACCATGATTCATTGTTGCAGTGTGGTTTCTTTCTCAAGTTCCATCTGGTATTCAGCTCACAATATCTAGTGCTTTGGGGCTTTTATGCAAATTTAAGAATAAAATAAAGAAAAACTACATAACACCGCAAAAAAAGCCCTCATTTGATAGGGATACGTCATACTCAGAGAGGTGTTCTCATGTGATTGTGGGGCTTCAGTTAATGAGAAAACTAATGTAGTCCCAAGCAACTGGAAAAAGATAAAGGATTTTTAGTATTTAATCATTAATTTTATTGAAATTTAACCTCTTAAAAATTACAGCTACTTTAAACCAAACTGATTTATTTTCTGGTGTAGATCTCTATAAAGTAAATCACAAAATGGGTAAGGTTGGAAGGAATCACAGCGTGTGACCTGGTCCAACCTCCCTGCTCCAGCAGCTCCCTTAAGACAACTTTCAAGATCTTGTGAAATGATATCAATCTTACAACGTACTAGAATGTTGACAGACCATGAATTAAGTTGGCTGCAATACTATTTATAGTCTTAGCTAGTTTGTATCTGGAAAAGAAATGGTAAAACGTGATTTTTAGACAGAAGTGAGATGAGTCAAATGTAAGACAGTATAATGATAGAGAATGCTCGTCATGTTGCATTTTTTGATATATATTTTTTTATTTGAAGTAGTGCCAAAGGACGGTTTAACCTTCCACCACTACCGCTACCATCACAGCCTTTAGACTTATTAATACCTTCATTCACATGTTTGTGTATACCAGTGCTGATAGCAATACCATGTGGGAAGAGACTTGACTGGTGTGTTCTGTCCAGTAACAGACTTGCAATAATCAAACCTCAAGTTGGTTTAGACTGTGCTAGTACACTACAGTTTCAGAACTATCTACTTTGTCTTTAGGGGCTTTCTGAAAAAGCAAATTTGCAATTAAAATGTTTCATTCCATGGGGTACTAGCTCCTGGTAGAGCTATCAGCACTGGATTTGAACTAAGATCTGTTTAGCCTTCCAGTCTGTATAGGTAACCTTGATGGCCTTCAGACTAGAGATTTTGATGCGTACATATAGTTCTATTAAAATAATCAGGTACTATGTAGCTTTGAAACCCTCTTGTCTTACAGATGTGGTTAGGTGTTGATGTACCAAATCAAGGTAGTAAACAGTCCAAGATGCAGTTGGAGGCCATCCTGCCCTGCCCTATGCTCTGTGAACTGACCTAGCTAGGCCTTGTTCCTCTATCTGTGAATGCGTGACTCATCGATATGGGCGTTTGTGTTGGGCCCATACCAACCTTGTTTAGTCCCACAGTGTTTTGTTCGCCCCACGGAAGCAAAGAAAGCAGCAGATGAAGCCAAGATGAGGTTTGCCCACATAGATGGAGATCATTTGACGTTGCTGAATGTCTACCATGCTTTCAAGCAAAGTAAGTCTGTGTCTTTTTTACTAAAATTATTTGTTATGCTTTGTGCTGCCAGCTTCCGTTTCTGGTTTCCAAGGACAGTTGAAAGGCTTGGGTTTTGTTGTTTAAGTGCTACTCCCCTTTTGGGGGTCAAACAGAACCAAAAAACTACCCAAGCAATCTTGTAATAAACTGATGAGCATGCAGACAAGCCAGGCTTTTAAATCAATGCTGGGTAACCTTGGACAGAAGGAAGCAAGTGTTCTTATAATTAAGAAACATTGGAAGTTTATGTGACATTAATTATAAAAAAATCTCCATAATTGCTTAGTGATTTTTCAGGGAGAGCACTGCAGAAAAAACTGTGAATTTAGAGAAGGATATGTTCCTAGAACAAAAACCTTTTTAATCCTAACTTCTTAATGTAGTTAGGAATTCTGTATTAAGGCTTTGGAATAGATTAAGAGGCAAAGGGATGATGCATCAACAAGAACTAACGTAGAACTGTGTAATACATATGTTTCAATTATGTAATTTCTGTGGATGGAATTTAGAGAAAATAATGATCCTCTTCAGCATAGCTGAAGTATATTTTAATAGCTTAAAGAAGATAAGAATGAACAGGTGAAGCTAGGAGTTCTCTTGAGAAATGAGAAAGTGGCTCACTTTTTTAAACAGTGACTTACATTGGTGGCAAATAAAAAGGTTGCTATAAACTGCCAGCCATGTAAACTTAGATGCTCCAGTTATATTTTCCTGTTAGCAAACAAAAAACCAGCAGTCTTTTTATCCTGAGTAAAAAGAAATGCAGCTTAGTGCCCCTTTCTTTTACAGATTTGATTTAGAAATTTTATATTGAAACCTTCTAACGCTGTCATTATGTGACAATCCAAAATAAGTGCGAAAGTACAAACAAATACATTGTTTGTTTAAAACAATAGCCGAGAAACTTCTATTAAACATCTGTAAGTTGAAGACATGTGTTGCTTGTTTTTTTCCTGTTAGCTTTTTTGTTAATAGGATCCAGGATGTCTGGCAGACAATTTGTGCATGTTTCTGGAAGCCATTGCTTTAATACTCAGGTTACTGAGGGATGGAATTATTTCAGGAATCATCTTGAGAAATTGTGAATTGGTTTCTGGGATCAGCAGACAATATGCTACTGCTGTTCGTATCTAGAACAATATAAAATATCCATGGGTTATCTACGATGCATAGTTCAGTTGGCTCAGAAAGCCAACAGCTTAATTCATACTTCATTTAAAATACATTCTGTAAGGTAAAGTGCAAGAAAGAACTTGGACGTACCTCAACTTCCATAAACTTCATTCTTTTCAATGCAAATTAAGAAAAGTCTCTTCTTTCCAAGAGTTACCTTAAGTTTTAACTCGTAAGGCTGTCTTTGTTGGATTATTAAACTGACAAAGATTAGAAGAGCATTACTTGAAAAGTAAGAGAATTTCTAGGGAGAACTGGGTTTCTTGATGTGAAACATGCAGGTATTTATACTGACAGAATGGCTGAGGCTTGCTGTTTCAACAGATTTCTTTTCAGAGCTATCAGCAGTAGGAACAGTAAGAGCACAGAGTTCTGTTACAGTGGCTGTATTGTACCAGTCACATTTACTTTAACTGCTGTGAGGTGTGTCACGCTTAGAACAGACTGTTTGTATAGCTCTTAGCTGCTACTTGAGTGCTTAATTTAAGTAGGGCTTCATTTCTCAAATACAGCATAGTTATATACAGTTGTCTTGTATGTTCATTGCACGCTGCAGTTAAAGGTTGTGCAGTGTTCCTTACATTGTGTTATGTTTTACACTCCGAGTTTGGAAGATGGTTTTTCTAGTTGCAAGATGGGATTTTTGAAGTGTCCAAGATTTAATGGTGTGGTATTTCAGCAAAACAGCAGTGATTTGTTTTATGTTATGTTGGTGAGGGGAAAAATCCCTGTTTTTCTTCTGTCCTGACCAGGTGCTTCCTGAATAGAAAAGTTTTGGCAAGTTACCTAGTGCAAGAAATCAACTGAATAAACCAAGAGCTGTTACATTTATAAAAGTTTATGGATATTTTTTTCTGGTTCATCTGAGTGATGAATCGGTTAGTTGCTATTTTATTTACTTGTTCTAATTTTGATTCATGTTTTCTAATGTTGCAGATCATGAGTCGGTTCAGTGGTGTTATGACAACTTCATTAACTACAGGTCCCTGATGTCTGCAGACAATGTACGCCAACAGCTGTCACGAATCATGGATAGATTTAATTTGCCTCGTAGAAGCACAGATTTTACCAGCCGAGACTATTATATCAACATAAGAAAGGCATTAGTTACTGGGTATTTCATGCAGGTATGTGTATATTCTCATAGGGAAATTAGTTCAGTGTTTATGTGGTTCATAATATTAGTAGCATTGTTACAATTTACTAAAGCTTAATAAATGTTACTTAAATTACACATGGCGAACTATATTGCCGTATAGTCTTTGTCAGGTTGCTAGGTGATGACTCAAGTAGCACATTCTTTAGTCAAATGGAAAAAAGTTGTAGGCAGTCTTACTAGCATATCAAAATCTCATTTCTGGAATGGCCATTCAGGAAGTAACTTCATAAAACATTTCAAGGTAACTGCAGAATATGTTGTTCTAAAGATATTTGTAATCTGATACCAAAAGGGGAAGTATAGTGGTATATAAATATTAAAAATATGTGATCTTTACAGAAAGAGAGTATTTTCTTTTGTATATTTTTCCATATTTATATTTCACTTTTCAATTACATGAGTCAGATACTGGAGTACTGGAGCAGTTCTATAATCTCAAGATATATACTGTTCGAAATGCATTTGCCACTTGAGCCAGGATACTGTGGAAGCCAGTCTCCACTGCTGCCACCTGCATGCTTTGCATTTCAGGTTAAGCGTGCCCCAAGCTAGAATGCAGGCTGCTTGGATTTTTGTTCGTTATTTTTTTGTTTGGTTTTGGTTTGTTTTTTTGGTATTTTTTCCGTTAGTCCCATCCTGCTGTGTTTTTTCTCTTCAACATTCATCCTTAGGACTGCTAGAGTCTCTTTGCTGGCTCTTGCAGATACAGACCACAAATCTTCATCCTCATTGATTCTGGACTGTTGTGATAATGCTTTTCCTAGCAAAAATGCATTTTGACACGTCTCTGCAACATCTCTGCTAGAACCTAATACCTTGCTTCTGGAGAGCACAATCTTGTTATTTTTAAGAGGCTGACCAGTGCCCATGGCATTTCCTAATTTTTCCCTTGTGCTGCACTCTCATGGTGTTTGAACATGAACATGGTTTGTGCCAGTTGGTCAGCGCTGTGCAGGTGAGGATGGCACAGGCCTGACAGGCACTGCACTTACATGCCCGAACTGAGGCACAGACTTGGGCACCCTGTCCTTAAACCGCCCCCACAAAATGCTGTCTCCAGCGCTCAGCCAGCCAGTCTGCAGCAGAAACATGTTCCTGGATTTCAGAATCCAGAAATATCAATGTCAGCAGCTGCATTTCACTGTAATGCAAATGGGAGATTAAGGCTGTTGGCTGCTTTTAAATATTAAAATAGTTCTAAAGCCTTACTTGCTGTAACCTTTGAGACAAGCAGGCTGTAACTGTGTTCAGTCCTTGAATTTGGGACGTGTTTTTTGCATATTTCTTGGCGAATGCTTCAGAACACATTCCCACCTACACCTTTAATTCTGTAAATGTTTTGAAAGACAAGGAACGGTTCTGCCCAGCATTCCATTTTGGGCCCCTGGCAGGTCTGTGTGCCACAGCTGCACTTTTGTTTGGCACCATACCCCATGCTTTCTTTCACTTAATTGGACCTGTGGGGAGGTCATGTACTTAGAAGTTGGTGTGCTCTCAGTTTGTTTTATGTTACTTGGAGTGAAACTCTTCCTCTGATTGGTTTCCCTGTTAGAAAACACCTATTCCCATGCATGGGGAGCTGCACCAGTGTTGATGCAAGTAGGTTTTTGGTCTCTGTGTTTTAGGAGTTAGAGACCTGACTTAGTGTTTTTGCTGTGAATAGAGTAGTAAGTAGGCTTGTGCAGATGAAAATTAAAGCCTGTCTGGAAGTCTCCTTGGGCTTCCGTGGTCAGTAGGTTGTTTACCACCTCCCTCAGCCAAAATGCCTAATTGAATTTTTGGGGTGTATCAAGAGATAGCTATAGCAGACCTGGTGAAACTATTTGGAGTGGAAGCCATTTCAGCAGTTACTCTTCTGCTTTGAAGTGTTTCAGTCTATTTTAGTTTGAGTTTCTTCGACTCTTTAAACCTCCATGATAGTGTGGTACCTATTTGACCTTGACTCTGAACCTTCTATGATGAATTCCATGTTGCTTTAAGTAACCTTTACTAGAAAAATTTTAAATACTCAGATGTTATTTACCAGCAGCTGAAGTACTTAAAATTGTAGTCTGTATACACATTACACCCTCTCCAAGCTAATATTCAGGCTGTAGCGTTTGGGGGCTCTTGTTCAGAAAACCTTAGTAATGAAATGTATACATCATCCTTTGTCCTCTTAGTACAGAACATGTGTGGAATTCCAAGTGTGGGCATTTGAGAAATGTGTGCATGTACTGTAGATAGCTTCTGCATGTAAAGTACTAAGGTCTGTGGACAACACATGGCAGAAGTTGATTCCTCAAACTTTCTAAATTGAAAAACGCCGTGTGAAGTGGAAAAAGCAGTAGCAGTCATTGTCCTGAAATACTTCTCATTTGTTGCATTGTTTATCCTTTGGTAATTGCCTACTGTCCTAAAACCAGTCATAAAATTTCACTGTAGAATTTTCTGTACTAATCAAGTCGTGTGGTTTATGTCAGACAGTATAGGCTTGTACTGACTATTGTGATAGTACTGGTTATGTAATCAGTACTAGTACTGTATGTTTACCTGCCTTCAGTTTTGTGTCAGAGACAGAGAAATGTGGCATTTCTGCTGGTGGTGAATCATCTCTTTACCCTTCATATTTAAATGCAAATTTAAATTCCAGTAAATCTGCCATAGACAAGTGAAGTGAATAGTAAAATAATTTAAAACTGTCAACAGTTCTGTGTATAGTAAAATTTCTGGAAAGATAGATATTGACAAGAAGTTAAATGTCTTTTAAAGTTTTTGTACTGTGTCTCAGATTTCTTCTAGTTCTTATAATGCAAAACTTATTTTAAAATAACTTTCTATATCACACATCAGAATATGTAAAGTATGTGTAAAATACAGCAAGGATGATGTTTGCAGAAAGAGAAGTACTGATTTCTCAATGATTTTGTTCCAAACATAGCCTGTCTTAGGGAGAGGAATTGGCATATTGTACAACTGTAATATAATTTTAATTTGGTAATAAAGTTCCAGAACTAGGTATAGATTATTTCTCCTACTTCTGTTAAGTAACTAAGCATACCTTTTAGAAACATCTGCATAGGATAAATACTGTAGCTTACTATTAGGGGGGGGATCAAAGTAAGTCACAAGAACAGGTAACTCCTTAATGGTGGCTTATCCCTGATATCCGCCGAAAACTAAGCTTGGAATTTTTTAAGTGTTATAGTAGCTGAAGTAACTGTGGTAAAGACTAAGCGAAAAATAGTTGTACTACAGAAAGTAAGCTAAGGGAACAAAATTGAATTAGAAAAGGCAAGCAAATGACAGAATATCTTAAGGATGGATCATCTTCCTCTTAGTGATTTTGTTTTTCGCTGTAAAAAGCAACCTAGGTATTTATCATTGCATTTTCAATCTAGTATTGAAGACAGAACAAGAACTGATTGTTGAAAATTTAAATCAGAATTTAAAGGTGGAAGCAAGTCTTGTGGTGTTTTCAAATCAAAGAATGAGTTGGGTTGGAAGGGACCGTGGTTGGATCATCTGGTCCAACCTTCCTGCTCAGACAGAGTCATTCTAGAGAACATGGTGCACGATTGTGTTCAGACGGTTCTGGAATATCTCCAGTGAGGGAAACCACAGACTCTGTGGACAGTCTCTTTCAGTGCTCTGTCACTGCACACTAAAGAAGTTCTTCCTTGTATTGAAATGGAACTTCAGTCGGTTTCTGTGTGTTTCTTCTTGTCCTATTGCTTGGCACCACAGAAAAGAGCCTGGCTCCTTCCTCCTGCCATCCTCCGTTCAGATACTGATAGGCACTGATGAGGTCCCTCTTCTTGAGGCTGAACAGGCCCAGCTTCCTCAGCCTTTCCTGGTAACAGAGATGCTTCAGTCCCTTCATCATCTTTATAGCCCTTTTGTGGACCTGTTCCAGGAGCTCCATGTCTCCCTTGTACTGAGGAGCCCGGATCTGAACACTCCAGATGGACCTCACTAGAGCTGAGTAGGGGAGGCAGGATCACCTCCCTCAGCCTGCTGGCAATGCTCTTCCTACTGCATCCCAGCATACCATTGGCCCTCTTGGCCAGAAAGGTATACAGATCAAGCTTGGAATCTTTCTTGGGAGATGTGGCTTAGTCAAACACAGGTATATATCTTATGGTCACTACAGAGGATAAACTTAAATGACCAGTACTGTACAGGAAGTTAGATGTCAGATGATTTGCCTTCTCATTAAAATCTCATTCCTGATGCTACTCAGTCTTTGGTGCTTATTTCTTGTATGGAATTATGTATATTTTGAAGTCTTTACATAATCAGGTTCCTACAATAATAGAATGGTAATAAAATAAACCTATGACACGGAGGTGGTCACTGATGCATTTAATAGTATTCATTTTGTTCTTTAAGAATGCAGAAGAGTGGTGTAAAACTTTTTAATAGATTCAGAAACACTCTTGTGTGTGCTGCAAGCAGAAATTTTGGAAATCCAGGCAACTGCCACGGTTCCTTTGGTGCATGCTAGCATTCTTTTGTCAGAAAGAACAAGGAACAATCACTTCTCTAAACTGTCTGTCAAGACTAGCATGCCACAATGTGTACTCGTAAATCTAAAATGGCTGGATCTTGTGATACTAGTCCCGCTTTTGACCTTCCAAGTGCATTTGGATTCAGTGGTGATGTTTGCCTGAAGACCTCTGATTTTGCCCTGTAGGTTCAATGACATGATAGCTAATAAATAAGCACAAGCATACTTAAAATTTCAGAGGAGGGTGTGTAATTCATAATAAAATTGTGGCGAGAACTTGAAGTAAAACGTTTTCCTCTGGTGGTATGGGCCACTGTTTCCACGTGGGTTTGTCACGTTCATAAAAGCATTATAATAGTCTCTAAATCATCAGCCAGGTGGGCTTTGTGGGGCTGCAGAGTAATCTGTTGCAGAGATACATGGGCTGGCTTGGCACTTGACCAGCTTTTTAGAGTCATGTTCAGATCGCCTAATTCTTTGATGATCTCAGGGTTCAGGTGTGTTCTGTAGTATCTTGCTTGCTACCACTACTCATCAAAAAATGAACCAATTTCCTAGACATACTTTGTATGATCCTGTGGTTTCTGGGGAAGCTCATGCTTTTTATACTTTGAAAAACGTCACAGAATGGTTGAGGTGAAAGGGCCCTCTGCAGGACACTTGGCCCAACTACCCCTGTATTTACAGGCACTGGTATTTGTTGCAAGCCAGGGTTTCAGAGGAGCGATATAAGCTGCCTCCCATTTGTCCTTGTTTGCTCCCTTATGTCAGCTTTGGTGCTTGCCTGAGCCCATTCTAAATTCTTTCAGCTCAGTGACCTGGCAGGCCACTTACAGAGTGGAAGCAGGAATGGGCTCGGTCAGCTGTGCTGGAATAGCGCAGACCAGGAGTGAGCAGGAAAATGCAGCAGCCGGCAGGTCACCATGGCTTGCTGTGGAGCCATAGCTTCACTGTGTATTTCCCCATAGAGTTGCCATCACTGGCCCTGAAGCTCTTTACCAAGGTGTGTGCCAACAAGCACACTTTGTAGAAACGTCTGAAGAGGATAAATACTGCAGCTCACTGCTAGCTCAGAATTGCAACCAGTCACAATAGGATGTAACCACCTAAAGGTGGCTTATCCCTGGTATCAATGGTCTATCCCTGATATCAATGGTCTAAGGAGACATTTTCTTCATAATTGGGCTTATTCCAATTCTTGTCCTTCCCTGGAAATCAAGAGCTAACTGTACATTTCTGTAGCATTTATTTTTGAGTATGTTTCAGAATTACACAAAGTCAATAAGAAATGTAACTCTACCATTACAAATTACATGGAAAAGGAAATTGTATTTGGGAAATGTTAAGACTTTATTGTTTTAATACATATGAGTGAGACTGAGGTGCTAAAGGTAAATTGTATTGAATTTAACAGCACGTTTTTCTAGAATGAAACCTAAATAATGCATTGTTTTGTCCTTTTTTAGGAAGAACTAGAACAGGTAAAACAGATACTTTCATATGCATGTGTACTTTCGATCTGAAAAATGAAATTGATTTTTAAACAAAACTTCCTTTGGAAAACATTATAATCCCACAGCAAGGTGTGCTGTGTTTGTGCTAGGCCTGTGACAGATGAGTGTCTAGTCTGGTTTGCACCTATACTGCTATTTAATTTTACAGATGTTGCATTGAGTTGAATAAAATTAAGCCTAAATCATTACAGACAGTGTGCTGTTAATCTCCATTTAAAGGAACCTCCTCTGGCTTCCCAGACTTGAAATAAAGTATAATCTCTAAAATCTTGTGTGACAAAGTCTGCAAACTATTGAAATACTTTGTTCTACTCCTAAAACATGTTCTGGATATTAATGTCATAACGTATAAAAGAGAAGCACACTCAAAGTAAGTAATTTCTTAGTAAAGAGATATTCTGTCTTAAAATTTGAGATAGGTATTGCTTTGGAAGGCCTGGGGTTTTAATCTAATAGGAATTTGCTCTTGACTAGGCAAAAAAAAAGTGAAATATACCTAGGAATTCAAGAAAACAAGGAACTACACAGTCTGTATTAAAGGAAAACAGCTAATGATAGTCTTATTAAAAATGTGCCTTTTTGAAGTCTTTCAGCCATTGCCCAACCTGTTTAATCTTTTTACTCCGTGTGTGTGTATATATATATATAAAATGAGATGAGGTTATTTTCAATTACTGGTATCAAAGGGTTAATTTTAGTTACTTGTTCTGTTAGATTAGCTGTTCGTACAGAGGATATCATTCTAAGGAACAACTGTCTGCTTTACCAAATCTTAATGAGCTAGGTATCGGAGCATCTTGGCAAGGCAGGCATTATTCCCTTTCATAGAGCAAGAGGCTTAGTCAGAGAGAGGTTAATTGATTTTCACCAAGGTCACAGCAGAAGTGTGTTGCTGAACCTACATTTTCCAGCTCTGAAGCACTTGCTGTAGCAAGACCTCTCTCATAAAAGGATAACATGGTGGCTTACCGGTTCCACAGTGGCTACTGCAAATGAAATGCTTGAAGCAGATGTCTGTAGTAGACCACAGTAGACTTTGCCTGATGTTGCAAACCTGTCCAGTATATATTCCCTTCCGGTACTTCGTGCTTGCATTGCTGCTGTTCTAATAATGATTATTCTCTTTGGGTGATAAATATATTTGTATGTTGCTAGAATTGTGTATTAGAATGTACACTTACTATGGTAGTTAGCGAAAACATCTGGCATCTTGATTGTATCTATAAAAAAACATTAATAGTTGAAGTGGTCAAGTAATGTGCCAAATTTAGATAAGGTTTGAAAGTTGGGATAGTATGTTTTTGTATAGAACACTTAACAATCAGCTTGAAATTGCTTCATTTAAAAAAATGCCTGTGTTAATGAAAGAATGTCTTTTTGTTTAGGTGGCACATTTGGAGCGAACAGGGCATTACTTAACAGTGAAAGATAACCAGGTGGTGCAGTTGCATCCCTCCACTGTTCTTGATCACAAACCAGAATGGGTGCTGTATAATGAGTTTGTCCTTACAACGAAGAATTACATCCGGACATGTACAGACATCAAGCCAGAATGGTAAGCCAGAGTCTTTCAACAGTCATGACCTACTATAGAGTTCTTGGGGCTTTTTTCCTTTTTTTAAGTTGAGGTAATTCTTTTCACTTTTCCTGAAGAGCTACTTTTACAAAAACGGTTTGAGTAATGGCAATGGTATGGACTTGAGATCTTGTAGATTACTACAGGTTTTCTTTGTGGACTCTTGTGCCTGTTCGTGGGTTTTGTGTTTAGACCTGTGGTGCCTGGACTCTGTATGCAGTGCACAGCTTGACTTAGAGCCAGTTACTTCAGGAAGCCTGGAGCTGCTTGGAGTTGTGAGGTTTGGGGGTATGTCCTAGAACCCACTTGCATACCTGGCTTAGGAGATACCAGTACCTCGGTATCAGTGCTTCTGTTCTCAATATCTAGGACTTCTGTCTGATTTTTCCAAAGGCTCTGAACAGCATTTCATGCTTTCTTAAAATTCTAAGGAAAGAGGTGATGATAGTGATACAACTTGCTGTGTCATGATATTTATTCAACAGAGTATATCAAGGAAATCAGAAGTCTGAATCTCTTCAGACAAGCAGAGATCTGAAGCATCTTGCCTGTCTTTAGGGTTGTCCTTTAACTGCCAGGTTGTAGTAAGCTTTGGGTACATGGTACGCTCTTCAGTTGCTGAAATTTTACTGTTGTGCAGGAAGAGTTTAAAAATTCATAAGCTGGAAAACACAGCATATGTATTTATATTGTCTGTAGTATCTTAATGGAAAATGTGTTTGAATCCCTGCTTAGAAATCTTGTTTCAACTAAGATTAGCTGTCTAGCCTAAACCATAATCCTATGGCCTTGGTTGTATTTTTAAGTTTAAAACAGCTAAGGCCGAACTGTACTCTGACACAAGTGGATGTTTGCATAGACTTCTGTGGCTGACGGACTCTGACATTAAGCTGCCGCTCTGGCTGTGTGGGTTACCATGGCAGGTACTGAAGCAGCAGCGAGAGTCTGTAAGGGACACGTGGCCAAACAGGAGCATCTCGTGAGACTCGTGTGTGTGCTTTTTGCTTTGGACTTGGACACTTGCTCAGGATGGCACTGCTATTTTAAATGTGTGTGCATGTGTGTAAACTTCAGTTAGTCTTTAAAGTGCAGAATGAGCTGAAAATAATGGATAACCTTTATTTCCTTCAATTGTAGAATTTCTGTAAGATGGATCTTTAAGTTTGAGGATCAGTAACAAGCTTTTCCTTTTTCGACAGGCTGGTGAAAATTGCCCCTCAATATTATGACATGAGCAATTTTCCACAGTGCGAAGCAAAGAGACAGTTGGATCGCATCATTGCCAAACTTCAGTCCAAGGAATACTCACAGTACTGAATTTATGCTTTGAACTGAAGTTATTCAGAGGACAGCTTTAAGAGATGAAAGGATTCAAAGTTCAAGTTGTGCTCTTCACTTTGGTTCAATAATGGCCTTTATTTTGAAAGCTTTTTAATTTTTCTTTACAGTAAATATTCCATTCTGATTTCATAAATTAAACATTTATGCCTCCCTTTTGTGTTGACACTGTAGCTCATACTGGAAAAGCTAATCAATGTTTTGCAGTTTATTGAAAGTAGTTCTATATATAACAATGTTATAAGCATTTCTTTAGAAATGGTTGAAAATGCTTCTAAAAATGTGATTATCGACCATGGTATGCATGATCGTTGTAATTGTTGACATTCCTTTTAGAAGTTGTGAAATGTTACAACTTGTGCTTCTGTAGACACAATCTTCGGCTTCAGTACAAGGGTACTGACTTCAATAAAGTCTATTTATACTAATTTTGTGCCACAGTATGTCAGTATTTCTGTTGTTTTGACTGAAATATGAGAAGCCCATTTAGCCTCCCATTAAACTGCTGTTTGATTGACATGGCAGTAGTTTAATATTTTAATATTAAAAGTGCAGATGTTTAAGCAGCACTGTGATATAATATGATGCATACAATGTTGATCCCTTGCAAACTTGTTAAAACTATTTAGGAGAAATCAAAATGCATGCAGATATGTTAGGAGAATGCTTTCTTCCAACATAGCCCTAAATATTTCTCAGACAGAACTGTAGTAGCGTGTCCTATAAAGTGAAGTATGTGTGGCCAGGTAGAAATTGCCCTGCTGGGCAATGTTCAGGCACTGTTTAGGATCAACACAAACAATAGCATAAGTGACACTGTAGGTCAAATCACACTGCACCGTTGTAATTTTGTAGTGATTTTTTTGTGGAATATTATTTGACAGCATAATCCCATGAGGAATTTATAGTAAAATTTGATCAGAGGGCTGGAGCACCTCTCTTAGGAGGACAGGCTGAGAAAGTTGGTGGTGTTCAGCCTGGAGAAGAGAAGGAGGAGACCTTACTGTGGCCTTAAAATACTTCCAGAGGTTTTAGAAGAATGAGTGAGGCTTTTTACCAGGGCCTGTGGTAAAAACTTTTACCAGTGACAGGACAAGGGGCAATGGTTTTACTCTGGTCGAGGGTAGATTGAGATTAGACATAAGAAAGAAAGTTGTCACTGTGAAGGTGGTGAGGCACTGCAACAGATTGTCTAGGGAAGTTGTGGGTGCCCAATCCCTGGAGTGTCCCATTCAGCCTGGAGAAGAGAAGGAGGAGACCTTACTGTGGCCTTAAAATACTTCCAGAGGTTTTAGAAGAATGAGTGAGGCTTTTTACCAGGGCCTGTGGTAAAAACTTTTACCAGTGACAGGACAAGGGGCAATGGTTTTACTCTGGTCGAGGGTAGATTGAGATTAGACATAAGAAAGAAATTTGTCACTGTGAAGGTGGTGAGGCACTGCAACAGATTGTCCAGGGAAGTTGTGGGTGCCCAATCCCTGGAGTGTCCCAGGTCAGGTGGGATGGGGCTTTGAGCAGCCTGCTCTAGTGGAAGATGTCCTTGCCCATGGCAGGAGGGTTGGAACTAGGTGATCTTTAAGGTCTGGTTGAACCCAAGCCATTCCGTGGTTTAATGTATTTGATCAGATTTCAGTTTTTCCCTCCCCCTGGAATACACTGAGCTTTGGTCCTTCTGGCAAAAAGCAGCTGGATCAGCTCTTGCTGAAACTGGTTCCCCTAGGAAGAGAGCTGTGCCGCTGTCATGCTGTAAGGCTGAAGCAAAAATAGGTTACGTTTGCAGAGCTGGTAACCTCAGACTAATTTTAAGCTCTGATGTTTGGGGTATCCTATCCTATTTAAATCATAGCAGTGGGCTATAAAATTACTTGGAATAATTTGAGGATTTTCTTCCAGTTCCAACTTTTTTTTTAATTTGCTATTTATATGATGGGGAGGAGAGAAGTCTTGAAAACTTTTTTAGCAACTAAAACAGTAATAGTGAAGATAAAAATGTCAGAAGATTAAAATTTGAGTGGATTTATAATATGCAGTGGAACTTGGGAGCCTGTCTCGGGTCTCCTGAGTGAGAGGGAGTGTGAGATGAGTCTGGACTTTCCTGCCTTACCAAACCATTTTCAGTAGGAAGGAAGGAAAGAGCTTCACTCTGCATAAAATGTTTTGATTGTCTTTTCTGACTGCAGTTAGAAGAGGTTTTATTTAAAACAGGGATTCTGAACTTCTTAAGCAACTGGATTTCAAACTAATATTCCTGAACATGCAAATGTTGGTTTTGCAAATTCCTGCTCTAGGATGACTCAGGCTGTATATGTGGGGTTTCCTGATGACTTGCTTATCCTCTTGTGTGGTGAGCGGAGGGGGCTGCTTTGTGCAATTCTGAAAACTGGCTGCTCCCCAGGTAAGAATTTCTCTGGTATTTCTGTGCAGCCTCCAGCTGAACGGTGTAGAACCACCTTCTGCATGACTTTCCTTAGGTCTGGCAAGGGCCACAGACAGTTCTCTGCTTGAAACGCCTCAGGGACCCCAGAACCAGCTGGCATCAGCTGCTGTAACTTGGGTCCTTGGGGATGGGGGAGCAGATGGCTATGGCTGTGAGTGGAACTTGACACAGGAGAGACTTTGGCTTGTTTTTGGTGGTTTTCTTTTTCCTTGAATTGTCATACCCACAAGCTCAGCTTGGGCCGTGACAGCTGACCTGGGATCTTTCACTCAGCTCTGCCTTTGCTACCAGGAATGCAAATACTACTGGCCGAACTTATGTCCTCTGACAGCTGTGCAACCCTGCCACCTTCCAATTAAGCTGGTGACACCTGGGCTTAATTGGAAGGCTGGTGGTGTCCCAGCTGTCACTGGGGACAGAGCAGGCCCGGTGCCCCCACCCCTCCTGCAAGCAATGGGGAACGGTTTTCCTGCTGGGATGCTGATGGAATCTGGGGGATAGTGCTTCAGGAAGACATGGAAGCCTTGACACTTGCGGAACCTATTGCATTTAATACTTGCATGACACTTGAATATTCCTGAAAAACACCCCCCTTTGTTGAAGAACTGACAAAGCACTCGCAATACCTAAGTTTAGAACTGAAGCATTTTCTTACAGGGGACTGTGTTGTGCTGTATATGGAGTCATTCTTTCGCTAAGAATTGAGTAGTGGAGAATGGCCCTGGGGTCGGAGTGGCTTTGTGCAGTCTGTTCTCTGCCCAGTACTGATCTCAACTGAGGCCATGCAAGGGTTCAGGGCAGAAACACAGACTCGCTTAAATCACTGTGGATACCTTAGAGTTACTGCAAATCTCACTTTTGATGTAATTTTAGACCATATAGCAGTGGGAGGGGAGCCAGGTGTCAAAGGAGTCTTCTATCTATCTCTGAAGGAGTAATGACAGGGACAGCAGGGCTTCTTGAAGTAAGATGTTTCCTGACTCCTACAGGGAAACTATCAGGAGCCACCTCCTTAGCTACTGCTGTCTCAGGGGTACAGTGGATGCATGCAGAGGAGCTCGGGTTTGAGAGTAGCTCTGGGTTTTTGTAAGTTCAGTGTTGTAAGGTAAAACCTTGTTCCCTTTTTTTTCTGACGGGAAAAATGTCAAAAAGAGGTTGCCCAGAGAAACAAAAGGAGACCAAGAAGGAGGCATAGGAATTAGACTGCTTTATCTGTGAGCATAGGGAGGTTACTGCCTCCCTCTTAAACACGTTAAAAATACTCACAGCTCTGCCCATCATCAGAGCTCTGGCTGCTAATACTTACATACTTATGCAGAATGCAGTAAATAAGGGGAAAAGTTGGAAATCAGGAGTTTGCTGGTGTCAAATAGAAATTCAGCTGCTTCTGTTTTGTTCCATGAAAAGCCACAACTGACTACAAGACACTGGGGCTCTTCCTGCTGGTCTGTGGAGTGAGGGTTCCCAAATGAAGTGGAGAGCTGCCCCCAGCAGCTGCAGCGTTTGCTGTTCTGCTGTGTTCCCTGCGTTACTGACACCACTTTAGAGTGTTCAGATTGCTAGCCAGGGTGTACGTGTGTTTTGGAGTAGAGAGGAACTGCTCCTTAGGATTAACTGGTTATCTGCTTTGGAACAATCTAAAAGGAAAAGCAATGTGTTGTTTACTTAGAGTGATCTTTTTATCAGAGACATTCTGATGTTTTTTTGAAAATACTTGGTTTGTATATAATAAACTATTTATAGTGTGGGACTTTTGAAAATACAGAATATGGATTAGATGACAGGAAAACAGTACTAAGTGAAAGGAGTATATTTTTTGAAAAGAGGAAGTCTTCCATCTTAATTGTGCTGCTGTGTAATACTTCAGAGCAGTAAAGGGCTAGTATTAGTGTGAGGTAATAACTGTATTTAGGTTTGTTAGACACAGAGGTAGTTACTAATGGCTAAGTACATGTCGTTAGGTACATATCTTCATTACGGAGATACAAAGAAGTGACCAGTTAATACTGTGTTTAGATTAGCACTTAGAAATTTAGTCAGGGAATAGAATAAATGGTGACTCCATGCTTTGCCGTATTCTGATGTCATGAAAGCCCCTGAACTCTTGCTTTTGGGAGATCTGTATGTACTGCAGTGCTAAAGACAGATGCTGATGTTTCTTTGGGGTTCATGGGAATGTCTTCGTTCTTTTTACCTGTGCCCATTCATGGAAGTTAGAGAGCAGCTGGCGTGGGCCAGCCTGGGTTGATATGTTCTGTATCAATTTGGTCAGTTTTGTCTGATCACCACCTCCCTTTTTGGATCAGGGCTTGTGACACAGTGTTGGTTTGTGACGTGTAACTTGCAACCTGCACGGCTACACAGTGCATACTGGAAACTGCTCACTATTTGCCGTAAGAAATGCAGCTTAAAGCAAAAATGCTGACATTCGCTTTCACTATGAAATTTGAAAAGATACCATAGCAAAAGTCAAAGGGCAAAGAGTTTTCCTTCCATCCAGTCCAGCTATAATTATTAATTTGTAATCATATTGCTCTAGTTCATTTCTGATAATGTATAGCAATAAAAAGCCATAGCACACCATGACAGTAGAAAGCAGAGAGTTGTATTCTAAAGTACACAGATTTATTCACCTACTGTAGTTTGTAAAGATTAGACATTTATCTTGGTTTTAGAACAGCTGAGGGTTTTAATAATAAACATATTTTACTATTAGGAGTATAATCTTACTCTGGTAGTTTGTTGACCTTTCAAAATTATTTAACTTACTCTGGTAGTTTATTGACCTAAATTAATTTAACTTCATGACTATGTATGTGACATTAGATTTATGTGAAGCAGAGGGAAAAATGATCTACTTGGTCAACCTAGCTCATTTTTCTACTAGTACCTCTGACACTGGTAGCTTTGTTTTGGGGTATGTATGCTTCCTGGAACTGTTCCTAGAATTGGGCATTGGTTCCCACTAATACAAATGTCTCGTATTTTTAAGATTGCAACAAGCAGCTTTAAAACCAGAATGAAACCATTATGAGAGCATTTGCCCCTCTCTTCACTTTTCCTTTCACAAATGACAAGCTTGGGCTGCCTCTTAATTGGCACTGATGTGTTTGAGATAAGTGGTTGGCACCAAGGAGATCCAAGCTTCCACTATCAAGGGATTAAACTAAATATGGTAACAGCAGTAAAATAACATTCCTGTAGCAGTGGTAATAAGACTAGTTCTGCTGATCCTAGGTGTTCGATCTTGCAGTTTCAACTCAAATATAGTGGTTTCTCAGGAACACTGAATGTATGTTGGACAGATGATAAAATAATTTTCATTTGTGTACATCTGAGCTCTGAGCGGTTCTTCTGGCTGTGAAAGCTATGCAGTAGTTTTGTTGTATAGAAAAATAAAACATAGCACAAATTAATGCTGATAATAAATATTTCTTGTGGCTTTAAACATGTGTTATTTTGGGTTGGTCTTATTCCTTTAGCTAAAGTAGGCCTCTTGCCTTCCATTTGAATTCAGTGTTTATTTTGTGAGCCTATTCCATTAATGTTCCCAGCCTCATTGCTTCCAGCAGCATAAACAATAAACACTTACAGCATCAGCTCTTACCAGGCTCCATTGAGTGGAGGGCTACTGGTGGACCTATTTCCTGAATGCTTTGTCTATTTCAATATTCAGCTGTGTAGTCAAACCACTTCTGCTTATATTAGTAACCAGTTTTAGCCTCAAAAACATCAACCTTTTCAGCTTTATGAAGATGCTAGTGTTTGCTATCAAAATTCATGTACGACTTTAAAGACTCACAGACTTAATTTGACCTTTCAAACCTTAGAATGGTGTCTTTGAGGTTGTTTCATTTTGCATGGTGAATAACAAGTAACTGATAAGCCTTTACTGTGGCAGGGATAGTATCGTTCTTTTAAAGAAATTAATGCCCTTTGAACCCTTCCTGAAAGGCTTACAATTTGTACAGAAAGGCTTACAATTTGTGCAGGAGCAGCAGCAGGCTTGAAGCAGTGTGAGTCACGACATACTTCTCTAAGCAGCTGTCCAAGGGGGCATTGACAGCTTTGTTCCAATGCGTTACTAGTTATACAATATAATGGAAGTAAACTCAAATTACTGCTACTTCTGCATACTTTAAACAAATAATTTGATTAAGAGCAGAAATCAAATACAAGAATTGGTAAGAATTCAAAATTCCAGTCTAGATGTTCACAATATGTACCCTGTTTGTTGAGAACTGACATTTAATATTCTGTTAATTTATGGACAATGAACAGTTTCTCCTTGTAAGCAAAACCAGTGTTAAAGTGTTTTTGCTCTCAAGCTCCTTGCTGGAATTGCTGCTATGTAAATCCAAACACTATTCAAATGTCTCTCTACATTCTCAAGCATTGTCAAATACAAGGTTGAACAGTAATGTGGTGGTTTTCTTACTCTTCTGCAGCCTACAGAAGTTCTGCTTGTTTCTGGAGGAGAATTATGGAAGGAAAAGTTAGTAGGAAAATATCACTTTGAGATCTCATTCATGACCACATTTGTTCTTCACAAAATAATTGCCTGTAATGGATATTATTTTTGCAAGTAAAGCTTAAGGATCTAAATGTTTGTAGTCTACTGGCTTGATATGAGACTAATGTTTAGATCTCTCATTAGGTACAGTGAGGTCTCAGAAATTAATTTGCTTTTATTTTTAGCAAACTAATTTGATCATAAAAACAACACTATAAATGCTGGGTTTTCTAGACTCAGAGTACAACTTCCTAAATGAGGAACAAAGTCAACGGGAAATCTTTGTTCTTACTACTTAAAAAATTTAAACATTGAAAAAACCTGCTTTAGGAAAAACAATTTATTCTTTCCCTTGATTTTGGCCAATATGTAAAAAAAAGGACATGGGTTTACAAGCTGCAAAACCATTTCTGGTACAAATGCGTGCCTAGGTTTTCTCCTAACAAGGTTTGTTTTTCTT
This sequence comes from Melanocharis versteri, assembly GCA_013397845.1. Lineage (NCBI taxonomy): Eukaryota > Metazoa > Chordata > Aves > Passeriformes > Melanocharitidae > Melanocharis > Melanocharis versteri. The sequence continues at coordinate 944,060 of VZTG01004578.1, read as the reverse complement.
AATTAGCTTGAATATGATGTCACTGAAGAAACCCAAAGTTTGTGTTCTGTCAAAACACTTTGAAAAATCTATCAATTATTTCTGAGGCTTTGCTGCCTCTTTGTGGTATTTCTTGTGTAAAAATGGAATTCTCTATTGATCAAAGCTTTTCTTGGGATTGTGCAAAAGACAGTTAAATGCTATTTCCCCAAGTTCTACCATGTGTGGCTAGGAGTCTTGTCTTCCTCCCTCCTCCACGTTCCTTCCCACGTGATACAGCGCCAAAGGAGTAGCCAAATATTGTTTGAATCTGTAATACAGTTTGTGATGGGAAAGTGCTACTGCTGTATCAATGAGCATTCAATAATGTGCTGAATAGCATAGCCTCTTGCCTTTTTCATTATCTGAGCATTGAGGAGATCTCCTCACACCTTTCAGTACATCCATCCTTAGACAACATCCTTTACTGTGACTGATAAAATAATGCTGAGTCCACTCCTTTTTTATCACTCAGTACTTGGCTGATGAGCCAAATGTACCCAGAAGCTGGCAGAATAGCTGGGAGGGGTTCTCAGATGTAAAGATACTTACACTAGAGGCAGGGACTCATGACAAGCCAACCATCTTGATTCCTGCTAATTTGGGTTATTCTAGGGTTCCCCCCCCCCCAGCTCTGATTAGTTACTTCATAACTGTAATCACAGAAACATAATCACAGGAATGTTATTTTGGGGAAATTATAATCTCATAGGGCTTTAGCAATTTATTTACATTGTTAATTGGTGGTGAGGCTATAAAAGTTATGAACTACCTCATAAGTTCATGCCTGCTGACATTTGAATGGCATGTATTCACTGGTTGTTATTTATAATTTTGGGGGTATTGAACTGATGGAGATTACTCATGTTGAAAAGCTGCTGGAAGGCCTGAACTAGGAATTAAATTATCATAGTGGCTTCATTTTGTTAACAGTCTCATTGAAAATGTCTCGCTTGCAGGACAATCAAACTCATCAGTGTTCTGCTCTTCCACTTCAGTAGACAAAGTTTTAATCAGTGGCACACTTGATCTTGCAGAATTCAAGGAAAATAATTTCCTGCATTTTTGAGATGAGCAAAATTCATGTAATCTAGCTTTAAAACTCCTGTCACTTTTTTTTTTGTTTCTTTTTGAATAATCAGCTTTACTTCATTCAGTTGCCTTTTTCACGTAACTTCAATTATCATGATGACCCAATGCTTAGATGGAATTAGCTCATGGATGAAGAGCAAGCAACTGAATCTGAACTCAGGCAAAGCAAATAATAGAGTGATGGTGAGATCAAAACATATTGAAAAATGTACCATTTTCTCAGTGGTTGTGTATTTTCAATTGGTCTTTGCATTTAGATGGCTTTAGAGAACCCTGTTACTCATTTCTGATGGTCTTACGTAGCAGCACTGAAAAAAAAGTAGTTTTTTACTGTCCTTTTTTTCCTTGGAGCTGCTATCCTATCTTAGCAGTCATCTAGCTTCAATTATTTTTTTAGCTTTTGGATGAGGCACAACAGCATACGCAGTCTCCACCATCTAGCAAACTTAGAAAAATGAGTTGTGTTCCAGGCCTTGATTTCTTCTTCAAAACTTACAGCCTGAACTCAGCTCTGAGATGGAGACCAGGAGAACCAAAACCAGTGCCAGTTACTTCTCTGGTGTACCTGAACTTTCTGAAATAAGGGTATAACCTGTTTGTGCAGTAACCACAAGTATTTTTTCAATGGTATTGTGTAGCTGAAGTTTGGAAGTGGTGTCTTAGGATACTTTAGAAAAGCTGTGTTTTGAATAATCTTGATCTGTTATCCTAATATTGGAAAATCTGCACCTATAGCTCTTGTGGTTGAGGCTGCTGAATCCAATGTGCAGAAGCTGTTCTGGGAGCTCCAGATCTCTCAGGTAGCTTGGAACTGGGCTGTGTAGCCATGTTAAGGTGAAAAAGACATTTGGATTTTATCTAGAATACCGTGAGAAGCCAGTGGGAAAAAAGAACACTGAAAAAATGTTTTAAAGGTGACCATGGTTACTGTGTTCTCATCTACCTGTAGTTTGATTCTCAATTATGTCTAATCTTACATTTTTGTATTACAGACACGAGTTACCTTTAAAGTTAAATAGACACCTAAACACTCTGAAATCTCCACTTATTTCTGCTTGAAGCAGGTTTTTACTCCTCTGGGGCTAATTGCTTTTATAAACATTGTCTAACAATGTTGCTTGACTTTTCCAAGGGTCTGGTACTTAAACTGTTGATCTCCTCAAATATTAAAAAGATGTAATACCAAGCTCCAGAGGTGTTCATAAAGCCAAATAAAATGATTTGCTGGAAAGTGCTAAGGAAGCTTTAAGATATTAGCCTAATAGAAAACCTATCAGCGGACTTCTAAAGCCTTTCCTCTTCAATTTTTATGGACTGTCTTAATTGACTTTTTATGCACTTATGAATAGGCTAAGAAGAATTAGTCTTTTCTTTTTTCTCTTTTTCCTTTACCTGCAAATAAGACAGACAGACAGCTTCTAACTTTATTTTAGAATATCTGATATTATAGACTTCCCCTCTGAGAAGAAATTTTCAACTAATGAGGTCAGGTAAAGTTATACATCTGCTAACACAAGTGACAACAGTGAATAAAATAGTACTCAAAAATATTTTGAGGTGTTTATGATCACAAGCTTTAAAAATAGTGGGGAACACAGCACCCAGATTAGATGCTACACTGATTACTGAAGGGACACTAAGCTATGTAAACAAAATGTACAGCCATGGAGTTTCACCTTGTGTTATAGAATCTTAATTTATTGGGTACAGCTGAGTTGTACCCTGATTCCTTGGGATTGTTCTGATGATCTGTCTTCTGACATGGAACGTATAAGTTGCACGAGAATGACTTTTCTATCTCAAATTCTCCATATACTTCTCAAACCAAAATCCTCTAGAAGCCTTCCTTACTCTTCAAGAAATTTCTAAAGAGATCACTCTCCATAAAGAAAAGAAAGATGCTCTGGCTTTTGTCTGTAACAATGAGGTACTAGTTTCCTCTTTGAGAGGTCTCTGACAAAACCTGGCACCTGGTGATACCAGAACTATTTACTGTCTCAAACAACAGTCCTTGGCCTCAGTCTTGTCTTGGTGCACATCATGGTCTAACCCCAGCCAGCAACAAAGGCCCGCACAGCCACTTGCTCCGTCCCCACCTCCAGTGGGATGGGGGAGAGAATTGTAAAAGTGAGAAAACTCATGTGCTGAGATAAAGACAGTTTAACAGATAAAGCAAAAGCCATGTGTACAGACAAAGCAAAACAAGGAATTAATTCACCCCTGCCCATGGGCAGGCAGGTGTCCAGCCATCCCCAGGAGAGCAGGGCTCCATCATGTGGAAGGGTGACTTGGGAAGACAAACACCATCACTCAAAACGTCTTCCCTTCTTTTTTCTTCCCCCAGCTGTACATGCTGAGCATGATGCCACAGGGTATGGAATATCCCTTGGGTCAGTTGGGGTCAGCTGTGCTGGCTGTGTCCCCTCCCAACTCACTGTGCACCCCCAACCTCCTCACTGGTGGAGCGGGATGAGGAGCAGAAGAGAAGCCTTGATGCCATGTCAGCCCCGCTCAGCAATAACAAAAACATCCCTGTGTTATCAACAGTTTTCAGCACAAATCCAAAATACAGCCCCACACCAGCTACTGCAAAGAAAATTAACTTTATCCCAGCCAAACTCAACACAGTGCACCAGCCTCTCGCTGTCTGTGAGAAGGCAAGACCAGCCTAATTTAGAAGTTCCGTCCTGATTCACTTTTTTACCTGCAAAACCTGTCTGGTTTGGGAATAAATTCCACCCCTCTCCTACTCCTCCAAAAAAAGGTTATATCTTATTAGACTTTGAAAATCTTTAAGGTGAAAACATGGAAGCAAAGAGCAAAACAAATTAAATTCTAGACTGTTTTTAATAAGATGCTTTTCTAGCTGCTTTGACAGTCTTTATCTAGTACCCTGGAACATTGTAACTGCACAGTATTATGCATCTCTGAAGAAATTTGAATGATTTTTCTCTGTTCCATCTGCACCAGGCCTTTTTATTTTTCAGCACAGATGGAGTATTAATGGTTATCCTGAGATTACTTTTGTTATTCAAACATTTAATGGCTTTTGCTGTTTCCTCCACCCCTCACCAATCCATTTTTCCAAGTTCTTTACAAGAGTTTATTTTTCTCCACTTTACTTCTTCCTGTCTACAGAACTGAATACACTTTTAGCATCTTTTCTATGGAGCTGTTAGTGCACTGGGATGGGATATTAGACAGGAGCTATCTGTGGATTTTATCATGTTTGGTTACACACTTCTAGTAATAGAAGTAGCATACAGTTTTTTTACTTCACCACCACCATCACGGTAACAATGATGTTAGTGAGCTAACTCATGCAAGAGACAAAGAGATTATTAGCCATTTCAGTAATGGCTGGTTGACTGAAAACACTACAAATGTTTGGTCTGGAGGAGCAACACATAAGGCTGTAAGTTTTCAGATCCTGTTTTGCTGCCAGCAGAAGTGCCCTCTGCAGAGGCCTTGAATAGGTTCGGCGTAGTTCACAGCTATCAGCAAAGACTACAACCAGATCTCCACTGGTAACTGATCACTGTGCAATTAAGCTTAACCTCCTACCGGTGATGGTCCCCCAGAGGAACTCTCTGAAATTCAAATGAAGAGATTTTGAGCTAGACCAAATGGTTAACAGCAGGGTGAGGAACAATGTTTGAGGGAAAAAGATAAGAAAAAAATGCCGAACAGTTAACAACCCATAATCTGTTTTAAGACTCTTAAAGAACATGGCATAGGAGAGACAGATAGTCTGTCTGTCACTAAAGGAGAGGGAAGTAGGGTAAAATGCCACCTACTGAAAAGTGTATAAATACATCAGATATTAAGGGGGCAAAAGAAGTGCAAAATTTGCCTGAATAGAATAAATAGCTCAGAGGTCAGGCTATGCTGGATTATAGAGTCAGAACAGAATGCACTAAGACTTAATATGAAGATGAAACATGCAAAGTGAAACTGCTTAAAATTTTAGAAGTGAGTTGCTTTGAACACTGACCCCTCAGACAAGGTGAAATTCAAGTATGATGGTGAAGTGGCAAGGAATTTTATGCCTTAATTGTTGCTGTCTGAAAAGCTGAAATAAATTGTTAAGCCACGTGAGTTTTGAGGGTGACTGAAGAGCAGCCTAAACAGGATGAAGTCTCGAAAAGAAAATACTGGAGTAATCTGAGAAACAAATAATTGTGAACATAGTGAATACCTTGTTTCTGATCTGCTTTCCACATTTTGTTGCTGGGAATCTTCATGTTGTATTTTTACCTGGTTTAGGGCAGGATGAAAGACTCTTTGACCTCATTTGGGACAGAGCTGCCTGTCACAAATGTTCCTCTGGATTATGAATTTTTAGCTAGCCTTCTTTTGGACAAAGTCAACTCACATTAAAAAGCTGAGTTTCTACTATGCTCGAGTGTGTTTCACAGGATTCCATACTTTCCATACTCTTGCCTCAGTTGTTTTCTCAACAAATGGAATGGCCAAAAGATTCCATGGGTATTACTAAATAGTGTTTTCTTCCTTGGAGTGTCAGGTGAGGGGGAGTGAGGACTTTCAGTGGGCTTCTGATCAGTTGTGCCACAAATCTGTGTCTAGTCTTTTCCACTGATGGCTGTGGGCTGTTATGACTACTGGGTGGTGCTCAACAAACTACCCTCCTTCCCAACTATGCTTTGGAAGCAAACACAGTATTTTTTAAAAGTTAGAACCATATATTTTTATATGAAAAAACCCAGTTATTCTGGAAAAAAAAAACCCGTCGACATTATTTGCTTTACATTTACAATTAGCTGAGTTTTGTCATATCAGTGTTAGCTGATGAGAACAACGTTCCCCTTGTCAGAGGATCGCGCTCGAGGTACTGGGTCTGCAAGCAGGCTAAGGCATACTCAAGGAGCGGAGTCAACGTAATCCAACCTATTTCCGCTAATTTCCTGGAAAATACTTTCAAATCATTATATTTCGGACGACCTCGCCGTGTCCGATGAGCAATTTGGCGATGGCTTACGGGCCGTCAGCGCTACCCTTCCTCAGAGCGGGAGGGTGCCCTGTGCCCCGGGGCCGCTCCTGTGGTCATCGATACGCTAAAAAAAGAAAAAAAAAAATCCGCTTTTCTCTCTCTCCTTGCAAACGGGTGCTGAGGCAAACACTCCCCAACGGAGAAAGCAGGGGAAATCGCACCTGTCAGGACGGCTCTGAGAAGTTTCCCGTCGGTTCTCCTGCCCCCTTCCTCTCGGCCGCTCGCGCCCGGGCTGCGGCACCGGGGTCGAGCCTGTGCCCACACGGCTGCGAACCGAGCGACAACTTTCGCGGCGCGGGGCTGCGCGGCACAGCACGGCANGGCCCCGGCCCCTCGGTGCCGCCGCGAACGGCCGCGCTCACACACTCAGACACACGCGGTACCCGCGCCTCCATCCATCCATCCCTCCACCCACCCATCCATCTATCCATCTAGCCAGCCAGCCAGCCAGCCCCGCTCCCCCGCACGCACCGCGCCGGCCGCCGCCAGCGCG